>JALHCA010000293.1:0-10823 GCA_024340505.1 Tolypocladium nubicola
GGGGGGGGGCGCTGGAGCCTCCGAGGTGACGCGGAACAGGCGTGCGAGCAGGTGATACGCGTGGACTTGGTGCCGCCTGTACTCGGTAGGCCCGGCGGCTGTTGGATGGACGATCGTGTGGTCATGAAACGACGTCTGGGCAGTGCCAGAGTCGGCTGGGTGAGGTGGTGACTGGTGCGTGATGTGGAATGGAACCTGCAGTCTGCAGATGCGCAGTTGCGCGATGAGACGAGATCGGAATGCTCGGGCAGGTGGGGGCCGCCGGCGGTGACGGGTACCTGCCTGCGCCTTTGCCTTAGTTCGGAGCCCACGTACGGACTACATCAGGCGGCTGCTTGGCTGCCAGGCTGGATATCATCTGGGCACCTGCATCGCGCATCATGCATGCAGGTTCACAAGGTGCAGCAGTGCAGCTGTGCAGCTGTGCAGCTGTGCAGCCGGTGCGGCCAGTGCGAGCAACGAGTGCGAGAACCTCTGCGGGCCAATCCGAGGCAGGTACAGAGTACAACCACAGGTACGTGCGGCGGACGGAGAACGTACGGGTCCCTGGCTGCAGTGATCTGTCTTACTCTGCATGCACAAGGGACTCACGTCCCGCTCTGGTCATCGGCATCTGCGCCAGTTAGTCAGTGTCAGAGACTGTGTGTGATGGGATGGCAGGGTGGTCATGCGGCCCTGCAGGCTCCAACACAGCTCTGCGCGTGGCTTGCGCCGCTGCAGGGGCACCGCAGTGAGGCTCCCATCGCTGTCGCACCACTGCGAGCGGCGGCGGTGCGATGAACCGATGGCCTGCACTGCTGCAGTGCATACTCGTAGGTAAGGTAAGTACGGAGTCAGGGTCCATGGCTTGCAGGCTCGCAGCTCGTCGTCCACGTCCCGCTGACGGTTGACCCCAGGGCGAGATTGATTGTCGAGCCGATTGATTACAAGCCGACGCGCATGGCGATCTATCGGGTGCGGCGAACGAATAACGGACGGGCGGGCAGAGCCGACTGGACCAGACCAGACGAGATTGGGTCGATAACGAATCGGGCATTGGGAGGCGTCATGCTCCAGCCCAGACAAGGCTCATGATGCAGCGGCCAGCCTCAGCCCAGCCAAGAAACGACACCCATGCAGATGGAGTGTTGTTTTTGCACAGGTCCAAGCGCACCCGCGATCATCACGTCATGGCGCGAAAAAGAAAGTGCTGCCAGTTCTGCGACCACAGGCTCGGGGAGCCTCTCTAGTCAGTCGACGACGTACGGGACGCGCCGTACCCGGATGTCTCTCAGCAACCAAGGGCAACCACTGCTCCTCTCCCGCAGCTTGTACTCGTACTGTATGAAGTACTCATACGGCCAGACACAACTCCGTACCTACTCCGTACCCTACTCGGCCTCGTGCAGCCTCTCTCCTCACCTGCTGAGCGGGGCAGCCAAGGCAACTTGCTCGCGAACGGCCCCCGGTGCAACCCAAGCTCCCCACCTGTCACATCCAGATCTGGGGAAACAGATGGCGAGCTTCTTGGTCATCACATCGCCTCATCCATCGCCAGCGAGACGACAGCCCTCCTCACACCTGCTACGAAGCTCGTTGTTATGCTGCACTCGTACAACACAGCGGCTGGCGAAACCGTTGCTGCTCGTCGGGCCGGAGTCGGTACTCCCGTTCGCACCATCTGGCATTGTCTCATCGTTGATGACGAGTTCAAGCCAGTCAGCCAAGTTGGGACAAGTACGAGGTGCTGCCGCCTACTACGGACCCCGACGGGTGACACCCGATGAGTATTGCCAACCATGGTCACCCGGCTGTGAGCGCTTCGGCCCCGACTCGTATCTCTTTTCCCGACAAGGTTGGCCACTTGGTGCCAACTGCACTGACACCGGGTCTGCATCCCGGCTGTTCAGGGTCGCGCTGTAGCAGCCCAGGCACGCCCGGCTTTCTCGCTGCTGCAATGTGCATGCCTCGCTTCACTTCAAATGCCGGCCGTCCGCTCCCTCACTCACATTCGGTCACTCCAGTTGCAAGCCTTTCCGCACCATCACGGGCAACACTCTTGGCAGAACTGCGCCTCCATGTTGGCCAATAAACCTCGCGCTGTACCTTTTCTGTCATTGGCTGGGGCGAACCCTGCACGAGACTCATATGTTCCTCATTATACAAAGTCCGTCCGTGAACCTACGCTGCGGCTTCTTCCGCTGATGCTGATCCCCCCTTGGTGGTCAAGCTGAAGGAGAGCAATATCTTGCCACACAACGCTCGCCGCCACTCACCATGGCTTACCACTCTGAGCCGTGCGTGGCCTGCGCTATCCTGCTCCCATCCATGTTTGAGGGACAATGAGGGTTCTGGGGACGGCACGCTCTCGTGTTCTGCCGCCGGCAATGGCAACACCATCTGCCCTACGGACTACCCCCTGGAGTGAGATTCCACACCAAGGTGTTTACGTCGAGACTAAGAGCGAACTCGAACCCAGGCCGCGGAACCGAGAGGAGTGGTATCAACAGACATACGCATGGATGATGGCGTCTCGCTTCCATCCCTGGCTATTCAACCCATTATATTGATCATGGACGACATGTTGATGCAAACCAAGAGGGCGCAGAACCACCGTGCCAAGTTGGCTTTGCCATAAGTACTAACAAGGGGATTGGCTCGCAACATCTGGGGCGATGAATAGGAGCGTGGATATATCACGAGGCATTTGACTCGTCTCGTCTCTTTCTCGCGGAGCCGAACTACTACTCGTACGGAGTACGGAGTACGAACTACCCGTACATGCCTGGATATGGCCACGGCTCTTGACCCGAAAAGTTCCACCGTGGGGCTGTGCGTGAACTGGGACGCAGTGTTGTGACGCCAATCAAGAGTTTTATATCGGCCGATCACTCGAGAGGCATAGTGGCGCTATGTATGTATTGCGGCACACACCCATCCCAGACTGCTCTTCAGCAACCGTTGAATATCGGGACCCCAGGTACGGAGCATCCCCCCCTTCGACACAAGGGCCAACATGCCTCACACCCTGGCCTGACGATATAGGGCGATCAAAGAGATTACACACATATGCGTAAGCCTCATCGCCACTTACAGTACAGTGTTCGTCGGAAATCGTCCGCATGGTCGAAGCGCGTCGGCTGGTCAGACGTGTATGCTGGAGAATCATTAATGGCATGGCATGGCATTGCAGTATGCTTTCGCCACTAGAATACCCACATTGTGGGCACGGGTAGGGTACAAGTACATCGCCGCCCCTGCAGCAACTAGGTCAAAGGCAAATGCGGCTGGTCTGCTTGGACTCTTCCTGTACGACATCACGGAAAGGCTAACGATATAATGAACCAGCCTGCCATAGCTCAGCTATTGGCATTGTCCTGCTCTACGGGAGGCTTACCGGCGGTGCTCAGGCATCGCGAGGCATCACCCCGTGAAAGGTGCAAGTGCAGCATGGGGCAAGAACCTTGACGTCGAGAAGTCAGGCACGCCAAAATAGAGTTGCCCGGTTTCCACCGAATTCGTTTATCCTCGACCAAAGCCGTAAGTCCTGGCTCCCGATGGAGCTTGCTACGAGAACTCGTACACTCCACTGGGCAATGTTTGGCATATAGACCTACGAGTACGAAGCATGGCTGGCTGCTGCGGCTACGAGGGTAGTAAAAGGACCGGTGCGGACCAAGTGCGGTGTAGCACCGACATCCTGCTTGGAGCCGAGATGGGGACGGCGGCGCCGACGCTCCAGGATTGCCCTTGAAACGTTAGCCCAATGTCTATTCCGTACGACTGTACGAAGTACTCGTACGGATTGCTCCGTACTCCGGCTTGTCTTCTGATAGTGGTTGAACTGGACTTTGCCTGGTGCAACGGGCTTGCAGGGTCCTCCACTTTTCCGCCAAGTTTGCGAGAACCCAGCACTAGAGTGGGCGGAAGTCAGGCTTCGTCCGATGCCTACCCGCTGGCCACGAGGTGGCTGCTTGCTCGTGATTGCCGAGGCATCTCGTGCCATTGATCGCCCCGTGCGTCATGGCAAACCACCCAGATGACACGACTAGAATCACTCGAGGATGGGAATGCTCCGCGAATCCGGGGCCGTGGCATGACTGTGATCGCCGTTTTGGGGTATTGGAAAAATTTGGGCGACTTCAGACATGGGCCAGATCCTGGATGGGGTCACAAGATGTGACCAGGGTGGAATTTTGATAGGATGAGTTGCCCTCTTGATGAAGGTTTCGGCCATATCTTCTTGCGGCAATGACACAGACCGACCGACTCTACGGGGTACACGCGCTGTAGGGAGTGCTGTACGGGTGCTCATACGTACATGCTAGTATGAGGCTTACTCGTACAGGCATGCCCGACTTGGCACCGTCCCACGGCAAAAGGTGGCTCTTCGACCGTTGGCGCGTCGTCTCCTCCAGTCTATCGGAGCGGGTCGTCGAACTGTCAAAGCGTAGCGCTCCAAGTTTCACCCGCACGCCTGTATCCCCACCAGGAACTTTGTAAACAATCGTCTTCAGCGCGCGCCCAGGCGGTTGCCGGCGACCGTACCGAGTACCGTGGCAAGGCCTGCAACGGTCCTCGGAGGAAGATCAAACAAGGAGGCCAAAGGCGTGGGGACAGAGGGTCCGCCGAAAACCGTTGCGGTCTGCGGGGGTGCGGAAACGGAACAAGGGTGTTCTTGCAACATGGCTCCGCGACTCCGCTGCCGATCCCGGTCCTGCGGCCGAAGCGAGAGAAGGCGGGTGTCAGAAACTCGAAGACCCTGTGATGGCAGTCCGCACTCGGCTCATGGCGACGGAGCGTGGGCGCATGGGAGCTTCGGCGCATGGGAGCTTCGGCGCATGGGAGCATCGGTGCATAGGAGCTTGTCAAGGCAAAACGGCGGCCGGCGCCGCTCGGACAGGCGGGCACGATGGATTCACGTCAAACATGGTGCGTTGCATCCTTTGATCGATGTGACCCGCTGGCAGGATTTTCTCGCCTCCTCCAAGGGTATTCGAGGTGCATGTCGGAGGATTCGCGTGAATGGAGATGAAGATTCTTTTTTGAAGACGGACTGCAGTCTCCATAGCGGCAAGCGGGAGCTCTCCCGGAGCAAGCCTGTGATTACCGATGGCCGAACGGACTACTCCGCAGCATGTACTCCATATATGTGCTTCGTACTCCGCAGTATGTACGCGGTACGTACGAAATACTTTGTATATGACGATGGCATGGTCAGAAGGAAGTCGCAGCAACATTGCCACCGCTTTGGTGAACGCGTTGGGACTAGCAGTCGCAAATGCTGCCGAGTATTCCGACTCGGGCCGTCCGTCTAGCTGTCAGGCGGAGTGGCATGCAACGCACGTGGCCAGACGACGAGGGCGGGAGAGGCGGCTCATTCCAAGGGCACGATCGCACCAACCGAGAGGTTCATAAACGTGCGACAACTGGCTCAGTTGAGGTGGCGTTTGCGGTCACTGCTCGAACTACTCGTCGGTCGTTGGTTTTTGGCTGGCTGTTTCAACAAACGAAGTTTATCTCTGCTTTCGTCCAATTGGCGAGGTAGCTCCAGGCAGCACTAGCCACACCAGCCACACGCTGGCTGCGTAAGCCACGGCCCAAGCCCACAGTCTTGCTCTGGTGGTACAATGCGATCGATCACGATTCGCGTGAGAGCTGCAGCGTAGCTCCTCGTCCCCCGCGAAGCCCCTATGGCCAGCCTCGATCCATCATAAACCGCCAACGCTGGCATCCCGCAGAGCCAGCACCAGCACCAGTGTCTGCACCGTACCGCGATACACATGCCGGACCTGACTCTACGGCCGCCGAACGACTGCCTGCCCCATCCGAGCCTCAGGAGGGGTGGTGAGCCGCCGCGGGCCGCAACGCCGCCGCATCTCCCGTCGGCGAGATGACGGACACGTCGCCGCGAGCCGTGCGATTCTCGGGCGGCGAGGACGAGCTGCAGCCCGAGAGGCCCGAGAGGCCCCAAGGCCGCAGGCACTCGCTGGTCGCCGACGTCGACGTCGGCGGCGATGTCGAGGACTCGTCGCCTGGGTCCGATGGCGACCCTCACGCCACGGAGCGGCACGACGACGTTGCCGATCTCACCAGATACCCCGATGCCTCCTCATCCTTGGCGCCGCCGCCGCCGCCGGGGACAGCAATTAATGGCACCGCACCCAAGGGCCAGTGGGCCAACTCCGCGGACGAGGCGGCGCCCTTTGCCAATGGCAGCCGACCCCAGCGGCCATTAGGCCCGACCCGAACACCGTCGAATACGTACAACCCGGCGACGTCCCGGAAGCCCGTGCTCCAGCAGGCCGCGCCGTCCTTTGTCGAGTCGATCCGATCGTCGTCCAAGACACGCCCGAGGCAGAGCGAGAGCAGGTTCCGCGCGCAGGAGCGAGCCTACGTGCAGAAGCTCCGGCAAGACTACTCGGGCGAGTACTTCACGTCCTACCAAGGCCCCAATGGCAACGACTCGGATTCGGAAGGCGAAACGCCGTCGTCCGAGGGCCCGTACGAGGACCGCCTGGACCAGGAGACCATCATGTTCTACGGAAACGATGACCTGCAACCCACGGAAGAAGACATGAACGACCCGGAGAACCGCGAACGCCTCGAGTGGCATGGCATGCTCGAGGCCGTCCTGACTGGCGACGTGGTCCGGCAGGAGAAGAAGCGGCTGATCGGTTCTGCGGACCAACAGGCCGGCAAGATGGCTCATAAGTCTGAGCTGTGGCTGGGTGTTCGCGCAGAGTCGTGCGGTAGGCGTCTTCCGGTGCAGAGGCGGATGGTCGAGGAAGCTCGCGCCACCCTGGACCGGACCCTGGACGAAATCATCAACTTTGAGGTCAAGGGCGAGAGCGAGGCCGGGAAACCCCCCTACGATCAGGTCAAGGACGTCGTCAAGAAAATCGAAAAGTGCGAAAGCCTCTACCCGTCGTGGCAGTCGCTCGCCGCAGAGCACAAGGCCGCCGACTCCCCGCTGTTCCACGAGGCATACGACGCAATCTTCTCGTGGTACAACACCAATGAGATGATCAACACGGAGCTCTCGATCCTCAAAAGTTGGGTGGGCAACGACGAGTTGGACTTTTCCCGCACCAAACAAAGGTCGCCGGCGGTGGACGGCATCACTACAGACGAGACGTCATTCCTCGATAGGCTGATGAAGGAGGATGGCCTCCAATCCCTGTACAACAACGACGAGCGATCGACGCAGACGCAGACGCAGAAGGGCATGCTGCAGCCAATCTCCTCCATCATCAGCAAAGTCAAGGAGACCCTCATCCGAAACTCTGCGCCCTTTCAGAAGCGCCACCTCCCGCCCTATCTGGAGGAGCTCCTGACGCTCATTAGCTTCCCGTCGCGCCTCATCGAAGAGATTACCAAAACTCGCCTCGAATATGCCAGGAGGGTCAAGGACACTGCCCAGCTGAATTCCTTGATGCAAGACCAGATGATATCCCAGTTTCAGTTGCTTCTGAAATTTGCCATCAGAATCAAGCTGGAATACCTTTCGATTGAGAGTCCGGAGCCCGGCTGGGAACTGCCCCCTTGCATCGACGAATCCTTCGACCAGGTGATGCTCGAAGCGCTCAAGTACTACTTCAAGATGCTCAACTGGAAACTGAGCGGGAACAAAAACACATTCAAGGAAGCCGAGCTGCTGTTCCAGGAGTGGGACTTTGCCAACTACATCGGCAGCCATCTGCAGGGCGGCCACATCGAGGTCGCGGAGCAGTTCAGCTCGCTCACCTTCAAGGCCCTGAACCGGCTGAGCCAGACGTTTGAGAAGGAGCTGCAGGTGAAGCCGAAGGAGAGCCCCGCCGAGATGAGCAAGCGGTACAAGGCCTGCCTGGACTCTGTCCGCGTGCGCCAGAGAATGCTCCAGCGATTCTCGAGGATGCTGAGCGGCAACTACGAGCACGTCTCGGACTTTAGCATCTCGTTCCCGCCCGAAGCCATGCAGAAGTTCTACGACCATTTGATTGCCTCTGGCCACTTCCGCGTGGAGACGGGCGTCTTCGAGAAGCAAGGCACGTACGTGATTGCGTCGTCACAGCTTCACGGAAGGCTCGAGGACATCCAGGCCATGATGGCCATCACGTCCAAGGAGCGCTTCCCCGAAGATTTCGGAGAGCAGTACCTCTTGATCCTGCGCCCAGAGGACGAGCTCAACTGGTTCGGAGAGGTGGTCCCGGTCACCCTCCGGGAGCAGAACATCGACCTGAAGCGAGGACAGGTTCGACTCTGCGCGTCAGGGTCAGAGGCCTTGCCCGAGGCGAGGAAGACGTTTCTCGACGCCGTTGACATGCACGTCGACCTCTTGCAGGAGTCGAGGTCCAACATCCACAAGGTCAACACGAGGCTGCTGGAGATCCGGAGAGTGGCGTACAAGCTGTCCAACACGTTCATGGACAGCGTCGAGACCATCAGGAGGCAGACGGAAGGAAAGGACTGCCAAGAACTGATCCAGACATGTTTCGTCTTCGCCACCGAGTTCGGCCAGCGGTCCCTCCTCTACATGGACAGCAACAGGCGGCAGATGAACAACCTGAAACTGACCAAGCTCGCCCTTGACTGGATAAGTTTCATCTGCGACGACTGCATCGCCTCGGACCGGAAGTCGTTTCGCTGGGCGGTGCTCGCGCTCGAGTTTGCCATGGGCATGACGCGGGGCAGGCACATCCTGGCTCTCGGCGAGGACGAGTACGAAAAGCTGCGGACAAAGGTTGGAGGATGCATGTCGCTGCTCATCTCGCACTTTGACATCATGGGCGCCAGATCGAACCTGGCGGCCCAGGCGGAGAAGGAAAAGATCGAGCAGCTGGTGGGGCAGTTCAGGAAACTGGACAAGAACAGGATGCTGGACGACGAGGAAGCGTCGAGGTGCATCACGGAGCAGCGCGTGGGACAGCTCGACAAGGTGGACGAGTACCGCCAGGAGAGGGAGGCGGGGCGGCGTGCGCTGGGCCGCGTTCTCGAGACCAACAACGAGGCGGACCGGTCGCTCGCGTACCTCTCGTCCTCGGCGACCAACGTCACGATGCGCTGGCAGCAGGGCCACTTTGTCGGCGGCGGCACCTTTGGCAACGTGTACGCGGCCATGAACCTCGACATCGGCCAGCTGATGGCGGTCAAGGAGATCCGTCTGCAGGACCCGAACCTGATCCCGCAGATTGCGGAAAAGATTGGAGAGGAAATGGGGGTCCTGGAGGTGCTGGACCATCCCAACATCGTGTCGTACCACGGCATCGAAGTACACAGAGACCGCGTCTACATCTTCATGGAGTACTGCTCCGGCGGGTCGCTGGCGAACCTGCTCGAGCACGGCAGGATCGAGGACGAGCAAGTCATCATCTTTTACGCCCTGCAGTTGCTCGAAGGCCTGGTGTACCTGCACGAGAGGGGGATCGCCCACCGCGACATCAAGCCCGAAAGTAAGTCGAACCGCCCCTGCTTCTATCTGTCGCCTCGCATTGCGCGTGGGCAACGGCCGTTGCGAACAAGATGGTTGGACAGGAAATGGCTGACGGAATCTAGACATCCTGCTCAACCACAACGGTATCATCAAGTATGTCGACTTTGGCGCTGCCAAAGTCATCGCCCGCCAAGGCCGGACGCTGGCGGCGGACCTGCATGCGACGAAGCCGAACAAGTCGATGACGGGGACGCCCATGTACATGTCGCCAGAGGTGATCAAGGGGGAGAACCCCGGGAGGGCCGGGTCCGTCGACATCTGGTCCCTCGGCTGCGTCGTCCTCGAGATGGCCACGGGGAGGAGGCCGTGGGCCAACCTGGACAACGAGTGGGCGATAATGTACAACATCGCGCAGGGGAACCCTCCGCCGCTGCCAACGTCGGACCAGATCAGCGCCGACGGCATCGACTTCTTGATGAAGTGCTTCTGCCGGGACCCCAAGGAGAGGCCATCTGCCGTCGAGCTGCTGCAACACGAGTGGATCCTGGCCATCCGGAACCAAGTGGTGGACCCAATGACTCCAAGCGAAGGCAGCGCCTCGGCGCAGTCGACGCCGATGTTGACGAGCTCCAGCAGAGGGAGCGTAGGCCCGGACGGATTCTACTAGACGAGGCATTTTCGCCGGACTCAAACGAGCATCACCGACACACAACATTCATACACGCAGGCTCCCCGAAGCGTTGGCACTCGGGGCCGACTTATAATTTATCGCTTTCTCTTTTTTGATGCTGGCGGCGGCGGCGGCAGGTTGGGTTGCTCGTGCCCTACCGAAATTGCATGAGCCACGGGCTGCTCAGTGGTGGAAGAGGAGGGGCGGACGACACGAGCACTCGGGCTGCTAGCTGAATTCAAGTACGCATATCATAAGGGGGGGATGGACGATGGACGGATGGATGAGACGAGACAGGACGGTGCTAGATATGAAGATACCATGTGGGAGTGCAGTAATGA
Organism: Tolypocladium nubicola; assembly: GCA_024340505.1. NCBI lineage: Eukaryota > Fungi > Ascomycota > Sordariomycetes > Hypocreales > Ophiocordycipitaceae > Tolypocladium > Tolypocladium nubicola. Next base: position 10,403 of record JALHCA010000293.1, read on the forward strand.
CGAGTGCGTGCAGGGGGGGTTCCTGAGACTTGGTGGGCCACTGAATGAGGAACAAGTGAAGCCATGTTTTGGAGTGTCAGTGGGTGAACCTGGAGCGATTCGGGTGTCGAAGCCGAGACGGGACGGGAGGCCCCGCGTCGCCGGAGCTCCCCGGTGGAGCCCCGCATGGAGCTCCGGTGGGGATGCCGCCTGAATCGGAATGCCAACGTGAACCTCGCAACGACGCGCCTCACGGAAGCCTCGCCCAAACATCAAACTCCAACGTCAACGCCCAACGCCCAACGTCCAGAATGCCCTCCCCGCCCACGATCCAGACGGGCTCCTCGGCCGCCGCCGTCGCGGCCACGTGCGCGGCGCACGGGCTCAGCGCGGGCGAGTTCGCGGCGCTGCGGGCGCGGGCCGTGGCGGCCAAAGCCACGGC
>JALHCA010000294.1:0-33000 GCA_024340505.1 Tolypocladium nubicola
CCCCCCCCCCCCCCCCCCCGACGACGGAAGAGAGATTACCCCAGCTCCAACAAGTGCGGTATTATCTCTCCTTCGCATCAACACAGACCATACTCCCAAAAACAGTCGTGCCTTTACTTTCGGCATGGCTCAAGATTGCGACTTTCTTCTGGCCAAGAGTCAACCAGGGGGGTCAGTGACCTGCATTTCTCCATCTCTGTGAAAGCGGAGTTTGGCATACTTGTTCTTATTCTTAAGAATCACAGCAGGAAAGGCACCCGGGTTACATCCGCTTCCCTGGGTTCAACAGAAATAACAAGCCAAAGGGCACTGACTGGAGGGGAGGAAGTCACCGTCGACCTAGGGTTCTACGACGTTTGCATCCGCGTTGCCAACCATTCCCTTCATTGGGGTCATTCCGCAAGTACTTATCGGCGTACTTTGACAATACCTTCACATATGTCCCGTTTGAAGCCTTACGACTCCAATCAGCACGTAGTACGAGGAGCCGTAGAACTTCTACCGGCGCGGTATATCAGATGATCCTTCAGGTTGGGTCCGGTGCGCGCCATTGTACAACAGGCAGTTGACCGGTCCACGGGAAAGGTTGTTGCCGTAAAGAGTATTCTAACCTCGAACATGCAAGAACACAGGAAGCTATGCTCTTGCAGAGAATCTCTCACGTACTTTCTAGACCATACCCCAACTTTCAATGCTACGCAACCCGCATAATAGGTCAACGTTGTGAAATTCCATGCTTTCATGGTTATCGAAGGGGAGCTGCCTGCTCTATCATGGAGCTCATCGACGGAAACAACCTCCTGCAGGAGCATTTATCTTCGCCACTCCAGCATTCCGAGGTGAAAGCCGTGAGTATGCAATTGCTCGACGGGTTGGCTTGCATGCATAGCCAGAGTGTCACTCACCGGGATGTCAAGCCTGCCAATGTCATGGTAGTGGCACGGGATTTAGTCTACGTTAAACTGGTAGACTTTGGCATTGCTGTTCTGATAGACACGTCCAATGGTTTCTCCGGCACTCCCAAGGTCCTGATGATAGAATGGGAGGGCACCTGGATGAAGAAACAACACATCTCTGTACCCCGGGTACGCCTTCAACGCGGCAAAAGAGGGCGCGAGACTCTTTGGACACACATGCAGAGACTGGTCGTGCACCCGTTCGTTCCGCGATTGACACCAGCCACGGTACCATGACAGTCCCTGACAATTTGGACAAGCATTTATGGGTTCCCCCGACTTCGGCAGAGCCGCCGGGAGAGCTAATGGCATCTGGTGAAGAACGTCAAGATGTGGTCGCCGGTACAAGCAGGCGGCCGGCAACTTTCAGCTCTGAGAATGTCACCAGTCTGCCAAACACGGAGAGCAGGTGGCTCCAGATGTCAGAGCTCTCCATACCTGCATGGAATCCTATAACCCATTTGACACACTGAGGCCGCAGACCTGTCTGGACCGGTTCAGACGCATGAGGCCACCCAGTCAGTCCAAGTCTCGCACATCAGCTCGAGAGAAGTACAATCCGAGGAGGGTCTGTTATTCGTGGTGTACCGCGGGCAAAGGATTTCGATGCGCACAAAGGACTACCGACTGAATGCCAGCCAAATTTGCACCGCTGCAGGTCTCAGCAGCGTGGATCGTCGCAAATTTTTGGACAAGATCAAGGCGCAGAGTGATATCGATGCCGTTCTTCAACGAGCCACCTGGGTTCCATTTCGAGACGGTGTGTCCCTCTGCCAATGTGTGCAACTGGACGCAATAGCCGAGGATATATTTTCTCAAGCAGGCTTGCCTGTTCCTAGCAGGGAAGAGAATTATCTTCTGGAAAGACAACATGCCGACGGCGTGTTCGTAAGGGAGCCCCGTTTCAAAGCAGGCTACATGGCCTTGTCCTGCCGTGGTCATCTCATCTTCTTTGATACAAAAGAATGCGACATCAACGCGACTCAGCTTCTTAAGCTAAATGATATGCCCGCAACCGTGCAGGGCTTCCTTCGGCAGCATGACTAGATAAGAAGGCGTTCTATCATGGGAGGTAGGGAGCCGGAGCGGGGGACGTATATGGCAGCTGACCACGCCCGACAGTTCTGCAAGTGGTTTGAACTGAGCTGTGATCTAATTTATGAGATAGAAAAACACCTAGACAGATACAGCGCATCTTAAGGCTCAGGACTGGCGAGCAAGAGGAATATCAAGAAGTATGGAGGTCACAACATGATGGTGACGGAGGCCAACCATTTCAAATTTAAGTCTCCGAACAAACCGCATGTATACATCATTTTGAGACATGGCGCATGGAAAATCGAGTAGACTTGACGAGGCTTAGGCAAAGAACTATACGCCACCTTGGGCGAATCATGTAAAACGGATCTTCGCAGAGGAAGCCTAATATGCCCAACACGGTTCCTTGCGTCAGGCTGGCAGACGATGTCAGACGTCGAGAACGGTTCATCCTGACTGTAAGCCCTACAGATCTATGCCAGAGGTATGAAGTGTGAGAAGGCAGCATGGAAGTGGAATGTCTGTAGTCTACAAGAAAATGTCCACTCTGAAAGAGCATCGGCTTGACACAACTGCCAAATTTCATGTTCGTTTCAAAGGAAAGCCCGAAGCACTTGCTCATCTACCGCTCACCCTACACCACTTACACGGGCATGCGTCGATGATGCGAGGATGACGACCGTGTCTGCATAGCCGTGCGTCCTCGACGGACCACGCCCACTCAGCCGCATCGTATAGCCCCCAACAACACAGCACAACTACCACTGTCCCTCGGAACTCGCGAAGTGGATGCGAGGAGGCCCAACGAGATCTGCACACAGTCTGAGACTTCACGCCCGCGACTTCCGAGTGGTACGACGCTGGCCCTCACAAAACGCGGTGAGCGCAACAGGTCTGGCGCGGAGGCGAGAACTGGCGACGCAGGCAGATGTGCGCTCGAGGGCTGAGGTCCATGTCTTTGCTGCAAATCACTAGTTCGCAGCATGTAGTCACGGGGACGGTGGAACAGCAGGTCGAGAGGTGCCACTCGGAATATGCCGTTGATGAGGAGTCCCACGAGGCAAGCCTTGGCTGCGGCCACGTAACGAGGACATGAACGGCCACCTGGCTGGCGGGATTCAAGAGGCATTGGGGTTTCGGCGTGGCGCGATTTGTCTCATAGCTTGGGAAGGCTTGGACAAAACTACCAAGATAGGCAAGTATATCTGCTGGCTGCGGCCATGTGACACGGCAGAGACAAAAGAGCATTCGAAGGATTGGTCAGGCTGACGGATCTTGGCCACGATCGAATCACGGTTGACGGCTTGACCGCCAGCAAGGTTGACCACGGTACTCGGCCGCCGAGGCTGGCTGGCATGTCGCACAGCGTGCATGGGGAGCAGGCAGCACGAGGCGGTCCTTTCGTCAGCCAGGCGGATTGTGAATCAAGTAAGCAACCGGCCAACAACGGGACGGTGTCGAGGGCGCGTCGGTCCCCAATGCAACTTCGGCTGTCCGGGGCCAGGATGGATGCGGAAGGATCCAGCAACGAGGCTCGCATGTCCGCCGGGATGATGACATGCGGTGGCGACCGGTGCAATGCGCCACTGAGAGGGCGGATAGAGGCGGAGCCAACTGAGAGTCTGAGACTCCTCTCACGGGCCGCCGTGGCCGTCTAGAAGGGCAATCGAAGACCCAATCGGGTGGGCGGGGGACCCCTGCGGCAACGCGAAGTCGGACAGGGTGCTGACTGCTGAGGGTGGTCGCAGGCTGATGGACTGAGGATGACGTTGCTGCCGGGTCTGTTGGCGTTGGCGAGTAATAAGTCGCACCTGAGGCTGCCCACGAAGAGCCGGAGGATCCAGACATGCCGCGTCCTCGGTCTCGCCAGCTCATCAATACGAAGAGCCACTCCAGCCCACTATCGTCCCCGTCCCGCCGCGCATGTTACTCGAACGAAGCGCTGTGGCGCACGCCTGCCTCGCGGACTCGTTCACGTGCCTCGGGCGCTGCAACATGGGGGCGGAGAGAGACGGACATGCGTTTGTTTTTCGTGACGGCGAGCAACTCCTACGGCGGACGGGTGCGCTCGGCGGACGAAGCAGCGCGCAACTCGGTAAGCATGACGGCACGGCGCGCATCGCAATCCGAGCGCCATTCCTGGGTGCTGCCTGGCCAGCGTACCGTGTGTCGCGGACTGTACGAGTAGAAGCGAACGGTATGTGCTCATCCATCCACCGGGACATGAATCACCGGCGGAGGCGCGCTGCATGTCGGACGTCAGTCAGCGTTTGGCCTGAAAGACGGCGAAGCAGTCGGCGGCAGCAGGCGGCAGCTCCCGCCCTAGCTGCGTTTGCGGCTGTCTGCGTCGAGCTCCGGACGTGCACCGTTCCGCGAACACGGAGGCGTCCTGGGCCTGGGAGCTGCCGATCCATGACATCAGGTGGGCCACCAGGGAGCGGCCGGGGTGTCGGCGCTGGCGCCTCGTTTCGAGGTTTCCTGTCTGGGCACGGCTGGCTGATCCTCTTCTCGATCCTCACCCTGGCCGACGCGGTAGGGAGAGAAGCCGTGTCGGAGAGGAGGCGGACGAGCGTCGAGGAGAGACGGCAGCGGGGCCGCGGTGGAGGCCATTTTTCTCATGGCCCATCCGTCATTCCACCACCGTTGTGGCATATTTCGCGTCGCCCATGACGGCCGGCGTGCGTGTGGTGGTGCTGTTGGCGTTGGCTCTGTGCGACCAGCGGCGCGAGACCGTTGCCTGGCACGCCGCCGCGCGTTGCCCGTCGCGCGAGCTCGAGCGCCCCGGAGTAGCGAGTACGAGCACGTACAAAGTACGAGTACGAGTACTCCGTTCTTCAGGCAATGGCGGATCGCCAGTTGAGGCTGTCATGGTGGCTGAAAGGGGCCAAGTTGAGCGTCGCGTGGCAGCCCACCGCACCGAACGGGCCTGGGAGATGGGCAGGAAATGACGATGGGCCAGTTTGGGCCCTGGCGATTGGTGTGGGCTCCGTGTCAGGCCCCAAGTCACTGGGTCACGCTACTCCAAGTGCAGCTTGGCGGATGTTCAGGAGGCGCCCCGAAAGACTCGACGAGACAAGAGACAACACGGCGAACAGAGCCTGACGGGCGTTCATGTTCTGCACCTGCAGCGGCCGCCCGCCATCGCAACGGCTGCAGGGCGTAGCAGAACGAAGGACATGGCGACGATGCCAACTGGGAAGACGCACCGTGGCGGCGGCAGGGAGCTGCACCGTGCGTGCAGCGCTGCCGCCGCATGCAGGGGCCCAGCGGTAGACCGGGAGCCGCCCATGGCGTCACAGGCGTTGATCCCTTTTCTGACAGAGCCCGTTCCCCGCCCCTTGGCGCGGCGCGAGGTCCCCTGATTTGCAGCATCTCAGGGCCTGTGTTGAGCGCCCGTGTTTGGGGCCAGCGCGCGCCGCCTGGAACGAGCGATGCAATGGGCGTGGGCCTCGGCACCGCCCTCGCGTGCCGAGTACGAGCAGGCGTTTCCACAGGCGTTTCCACAGGCGTTTACATGCAGGCCTTTCCGTCGCGGAGGCGGCCAGAGCAGAGAGGCTTGACAGGCTCGGGTCGCTGCATCCTCTGCGCTACCCATCAAGTGCTGAAGGCTGAGCGCTGAGCGCTGGAGCGCACAGTACGAATATCCCCCACGGCACTGTCCCTGTCCCTAGCGCCCATCGTCATCAACCATCGCGGCCGAAAAAGGGTCTGTCCTCTGCCCTTGGACGTCGGTCAATCATCGTGGGCCATCCTCCACCCACTCGTCCATCCCTCATCCATCCCTCATCCATCCCCCCCGTCCATCCATCCGTTGTCGTCCACCGCCAGTCGGTGCGTCAATCCCGCCCACTTACACTCCTCCACGTACAGTGCCTCCCGCGACAGCCCACGTTGCGCCCAGTCCGAGAGCCACACCTCGCACGAGCGTCCAGGGACAAAAAAAACATCTCCCACTCGGCGCCGCCAACAGCTTCCTCCGCTTCTTCTCTTCTCCTCCCTTCTGCCAAATCTGCAGACGCTTCCCGCGACCAGGACCACTGCAAGGCCCATTGTCTCTTCCATTCTCTCCTTCTCCACGTGCGCGAGTATTCTGTCGTCATACCACAACCACCCCGTCCTCGACTACCTGCACTCTCTCGTCACGACACCCCAGTGCTGTGACCTTCAAGGTTGTCAACAGCCGATCAGCAACGACGCTGCTCGGGAGCCGGTCTCGCCCTGAGCCACAGCGCATACCATTCACACCGCATACCATTTGCATTGTTTTCTGCTGGCACGTCGGCCCGGTTGAAGCCTCCCCTCTATCACGCCGTCCTTGCCTCGGGTACGAAGTACTACTGCGGACTGCCGCCACGCATCGACCATCCCGCCTTCCTCCCTTCTTCGACGACGACAACCACCACCGCTATCGCCGTTGACCATCACTTCCACGACTTGCCACTGCCTTCACACGGCTTTGATGGTAGCGGCTTTCCTCGGTACCTGGCTTGCGTGACGGAGGATCTTGGGACGTCTCTACCCCAACTCACCGCCTCCGACCAGCTCAACTTTCAACACTTCTCCTCCCTGAACCACAGCCTTCGCGACGAATCCCAAATGTCCGACCACCAGGACGCCCAGTCGGTGGGCTCCAACGCAGACACCAACCCCATGGAGCGCTCCGACTCGTCCGCCTCGACCACTCCCTCCGACAGCAACGAACCCATCATCCACCAACCCATTCCTACGCGACCACGATTGCCCAGCCGGAGAAGCAGCGGGCCCATGGTGGTGCCGCGCGACAGCTCTGCAGTCGGGCCCGTCGAGTCTCACTTTGGCCCGGACGACGTGCGGGCCATGAGCCCGAGGAGGACGAGCGAGGACATTGACAAGATGGGCAAGGAGGCGAGGGAAGAGCTGCGCCGGTGAATATCTCCCGATGTCGTGGCCGTCGCTGGCGGAAGCTAACCCCGTGCCAGACATGCAAAGGCGCTGCAAGAGTCCCTCATCACCATCTTCAAACGCATCGAGGCTGTCCGCGAGGAGCACGACAAGCTCGACAACAACAACAAGTTCCTGCAAAAGTACATTGGTGACCTCATGAGTACCACCAAGATCACCGCGTCCGGCAGCCGCAAGAAGTGAATCTGGCAGCGAGCAGGTGTATGCGCCGCGGCAGGCGTCTGCACACACCACTGATGATACCCTTTAACAACAACAGCCTTTCGCATTGCATCGAAGCGACGGCTTATTAGCAAACTCTAACCAAGATGCCACGACACACTCTCGGCAGCACACCCCGTTGGATCCTCGGCATCGTACTGATCACAAGGTGGCATGATACCCGAACGTTTGGCGCAAATGATTGAACCGTCCCGCATATCGAGCCCGCAACCTGGCGGGCCAACCCTATTGCACGACACGTGCATTAATGTACACTACCACTTACCGGCGGCCTTGATTTCGGCCGCCCCCTCACGTTATTCTTTCACGAGGCGAGCGGATCCGCAGCAACACAAGCGCAGCACGCGGTCTCGGCTCGTTCTCGAGGCGCCACAAACCTCTTGGCCACACTGTTTCAACCCCATACACCGGCATCCGTGTGTCCGGTGCGCATATCATTAGGCGTTCATTGGAGCGAGTTACTGGGGACGTTTTGCATTGGCGACTGTAGACGACAGCCGAGGAGGTCACGACAGGACGAGCCGGAGCACAAAAGGCGGCGGGGGCAGCACCGAGCACAGTGCTCTGGCAGGGATGCGCCGTGAGGGTTGCAAAAGCAAAACGATCAATACCATTTGGATTATGACACGATTTGACTGGTGACGATGTGTTGACCGAGGCCGGCTCCGTTCCTGGCCGTCGCTAACGAAACTCTGACGCCGCACCATAATCAGGCATGCCGACCCCTCGTTCCGAGTCCAACATTCTGGCTTACACCGGAGCTAGCGAGGTGGTGACACTGGTGAGGCCTTTACATTTTCAGTCATTGAGGTGCCCGAACACGTACGAGTACGCTCCGGTGAGAGTCGACACGATATCTGCACTGGTTGGCTCGAATGGCCGTCACGGGGTCAGGCGCGTGCATGCGATGAGCAGACACTGGCGGGAGCCAGAAGCGTCTTTGGTCCACGGCCTGCCAAGCGTGAGCCTCTCGTTGCGTCTCCATCCACCCATCCATGCCCTCTGCCCGTAGTCGGCCTTGACGATGACTTGGCCGCGACAAGCAGTGCGGCATGTCCGGTCCTTTGACCTTGAAGCCGTCGACACCTGACATGGCGGCCCAACCGAGACCCATCGAGCACCGCGTTTCCTACAGGTACGTGGGCAGACCGGTGCCGGCGGAGGGGCGAGTGTGCCATGTGCGAGGCGCCCGCCGTCGTCCACTATCTCACCGACGTCGCACGAAAGACGACAACCACCACCACCACCAGTGGGCGTTTTGCGAATCGCGACGACGAAAAGAGGTGCTGCGCGGCGGGACATGCCAGGCGAGCGGCCGATGGCGCCTGCAGGGTCCGCGGGAGGGGAGCCAGGCGTGGACGGTGGGAGGATTCAATATAGGGGGCGCACACCATTGGCGCGGAACGGGCTCCGGGCGATGCGCCGGCCGAAGAGGCTGCCGGACGTCTCGTCGTTGCCGTCGTCGGCTCCCCGGGGCAGCCAGGTCGGGTCTGTCTGGTCCCACGCCGACGCTGCACGACACGGGCCGCGTCGCTGAGACCTGCCTCTCCCCATTGTTTGCTCCCGCGCCGCCGCCCGTCCGAGGGGGAGATGGGGGGGCCTTCCCGCCTGTCCGTTCATGCATGCCACCACCCCCCAGCGCCCGCGCCCGAGACCGCAGCTGCAGCGCGCCGGGGGGGGTGCGCGTCTGCGAGCGGTACGGTGCGCGCGATGCGGCCGTGGCTGCCGCGCTGGTCCCGGCGGGTGGTGCCAGGCGGCGGGTGTGGGCTGTCCTGTGTGTACGAGGATGCGCGTGCCGGGGGTCGTGACGAGACCGGAGATGGCATCACATCATGCGACTGCGTTGGGCGGGTGTCGATGAGGGGCTGGGGCCGCGTGCTGCATCGACTGTTTGACGGGGTTGGCGCGCACAAGCTGGATCGGACTGGAGAGGAGGCTGCGAGGTGTCCTCGTTCCGTTGTTCTTTGCACGGCCGGACGTTGTGCTTCGTCGTCACGGTAGCCCAGCTCACGATCATCCCCACGCCGCCGTCAAGTGCACCATCAGCATTGTTTGTTCCGCTACGGAGCACTGCCATCTACACCTCACGCGACGATCCTCCCCCCCCGCCGCCCCAGGCCCTCGCTCTCAAACACCAACGGCCCGCCCCCCGGCCCGCTCGCGTCGAGGCTCACCGTCACGCCCCTCCGCTCGCTGACGACGCGCACCGTCTCGCCCAGGTTCCGCCAGTCCACCTCGCACGCGCGCGTCGCCTCCTCGCCGCCCGCCACGACCTCCCGGATGTCGACGGCCGGGTACGGCAGCCAGCCCTCGCGCTGCGGGATCAGGATCAGCGGGATCTCGGCCTCGGTCGCGGCCGTCGACGACATGATCGACGGCGACGACGACCCGGGGATGACAAAGTGGCCCTTGCGCCGGCCGCCGAGGAGCCACGTGTCCGCCGGCGCCGTCACCTCGTAGCTGAACTCCTGGTCGTCCCGCTGCGGCGTGTCCGTGTCCCATGCGCGTGTCCACCGGAGGTGCAGCGTCGCCGGCAGCATCTGGTTCACGCACACCGTTGGCGTTGTGCTGCCCGGGTCGTCGGGCGGGTTTGCGACGGGAGCCTGCAGGCGCATGTCTGCCGTGTGCACCACCGACAGCGCCGGGATCTCGACGGGGATGAGCATCGAGCATGGCTCGGCCGCCGAGGAGGCCGGGATGCCTATCCGGGGGTGCTTCTTTCGCCAGCAGCGGAGGTGCTCTGACAGCTTCGTCGAAGCATCCTCGTCGGACCCCGGGACAGCGCCCAGGCCGTGGAAGAGCCGCTCCCATGGCACGCCGTCCAAGAACGCCGTCGTCATCTCTCCCAGCAGTACGGCTCGCTCGAGATCCTGCGCCTGCAGCCCCTTCCTGACCTCGCCCAGGACGTGCCCCTCCACCAGCGCCGAGTACTGCTGCAACGGCGTCTGTCCCAGGCTTTCCTTGACGGACGCCGCCATCAGCTCCTCGACCTCGGTTTGCAGGACGCTGTAGTGCAGCTTCAGGTACATGGTCTTTCCAGATCGCTTCCCTGCCTTGGACCCGGCCTTTCTCTTCACCTTGTAAAGCAGGCCTGCAGGCTGCTTCGGGAAGACGGTGATCGGGTTTGCGGGCGGGACGCCAAAGGACGACTCGAAGAGGTCCGACTCGAGCAGCTCGCTCTTGTACAGGCGTAGCGGGCTCGGGCTTGCCGTAGACACGTTGAACCGCGAGAACAAGGCCTGGTGCTTGAAGACGTCCTGGACGTTGACGCCGAGGGCCAGCGACACGGGCACCGTCAGCGATTTGGCGAGGTAAAACGCCTCGTCCGACTCCGTCACGTACGTGACCTCGAGCTTCGCTAGCAGGTCGGCCAGGTCCTGCTCGACAGAGTACGGAAAGCGCAATGTCACGGACGTTTCCTCGGCCATGGAGCCAAAGAAGAATGCCCCGGACTCGGGCCGTCTGGCAAACTCCATGGACGAGTCCACAAACTTGGCCTCGGTCGTCAGCAGCCGGAGACCACCCGTGGCAGGCTTCATGCGGACCTCGCAGCTCTTCAAGGGATTCCACCCCGTATAGAGCTCCAGGTCCAGCGAGTTGTTCTTGTCCAGGCAAATGTGCTTGGTCGCGCTCACGCGCACGTCAAGCGCGCCGGTGCGCCGGAACAGTGTGACGTCCGAGTCCTTGAATATGTCCGTCGTTCTCGGTGCTGGGTGGTTCACATCCCGCTCGTAGTGGAGGAACAGGTTGCTCGATAACAGTCCGAGATGGCTAATTCTGTACTTTCCGGGAACAGTAGACTGTCATTTGTTAGTTTATTCGCCGTACGGCACGCGGGGCCACTTACGTTGCAATCCACTGTGATGCTGTTCTTGCCCGGAGTCAGCACAAGCTGCCCCCTTTTCTCAAACACGAGGTCTCTGCACGGCCCTCCATCGGTACACGTTATTTTGATCTTGGCGACATCGAGCGTGATCTCCTCGGGCAGCAAGCTGTGCAGGGTAATGGACAGAGAGCACGTATCGCGCTTATCGTGATATTGGGGTGTTCCGGCTAGCTGGATGTTTGTGAAGAAGTTCGCCAGCGGGACCTTGACTTCGGTTGCAAGCGTCTTTGCAAGACTAAAGAGCTTCCCGACGACGCCCTGCAGCGGCGACGTGTCCGGAACGGCCGTCCTCCGGGTTCTCAAGAGCAGTGCCGACTTTTCCTGCAACCGCTCCCTCTCCGCCGCACACGCCTTGACGAGTAGCGTGAGAGCGACGCGTACGTAGTCGTCCTTGGACTGCAGCTCGCTCAGGCACTGCGAGTACATGACTAGCATCGACAGCTCCAACGTGCTCCAGCCGCTGTTGCCGAAGAAGGGCGTTGCCTGTTCAAAAAAGGTCGCCGCGGCCCGGTACTCTTTCATGTGGACTTTGAGAATAGCCAGGTCCGCCAGGCAAGTCTGGACGGCGTGGACATGGCTCGCCACCGTGTAGTGCCGCAACGCCTTGTCTGTCAAAATCTCATACAGCCGATAGTATTCGTCGGCATTGTCTGTCGCGGTGCGCAGGATTTGGCTCTCGATGCCAGCCGTGGACGGGGAGGCAGCTTGCGGGGCAGATTCCTCGCCTGCAGAGGTGGGAGCGTCAAGGCTAACCTCGTCCATATCATCAACGCCAGGTTCGCCAACTATCGGGGCCTCGTCCCAGCCGTTGGACCAGCCACGCCTCGTCCTCAGGCTGTCCAGGATGCTTCTTGACAGCAGATAGAGCTCGGCACGCCGTGCAGACAGCTCCTCCAGCCCAACCTTGAGGAACTTGGAGCTTTGGGCTTCGGTGTCGGAGACGCTCGCTCGTCGGCCAAGCCCTGGAAAGACCCCCGGGCTCGGCGGGGGACGTGGGGAAGGCTGCACATGGAGGGACGAGCTTCGAGCAGGGTGCATCATGGTCTTTGGCTCCGGTATTGACGACTTTGGCTCCTGGCCGTCTCCACGCATGATGATGGTGGGCGGGATTGGAAGTGCTCTGGTCGATGTCTGAGCCAGGATCTGCTGTGCGACGGAGAAGGCAAACGAGGACACCAGATTATCCACAGTCTCGGACAACACGGGGTCCAGGCTCGACGTCGCTTGGTTCGAGCCTACACGGGCCGTCACGGCAGACACGACGTCCTGGCGCATGACCTGCGATATGGCAGGGATAAACTCCAATGTCCGTTTGCATATCTCGGCCAGCATACTCAGGTTCTCGGGCTCGTCGCCGTGGCTAGAAGTGGACGCCAACGGAGCAGCCCCGGTCAAGATGGAGTCTTGCTGGTCCCTCAGCTTGACCATCAGCTCCTCGGGTGTGGACCAGGCGTTGCCTAATCTCAGCAGGAGCGAGATTTGCCGGGCAAAGATGTAGCAGCGAAAGTCGAAAACCGACACCTTGTTGGCCAGAATCATGTCGCGGTACGCTTTCTTTGTCGAGCTAATCATGATGTCGTCGGACTGGTCCTGGGCAGATTCCTTGGATTGCAAGTCTTCCGCCTCGCCGTCGCCGTCTTCTCCGGACGCCTGCGCCAGCGCCTTTGCGGCGATCTTTCCGAGCTCCTCCGTGTAGCTGAGCATCGCGCCGCCGTGACTCTCCGGGGACCCAGTCGCAGCCTGCTCGTGGATCACAGAGTCCAACCCCACGTTGAGCTCATCATACCCGACCAGCGCGTCTTCCACCAGGCCCACACTCTCGAACCCCCTCGCGAGACCTTCTTTGAGAATGAAAAAGGTGCAAAAGTTCCAACCGGGCAAGCTCCTCTGGGCGTCCTTTTCCTTGATGTCCTCCTCGTACTGGGTTACTCTCTGGTCGAACGAGCAGAGGATCAGACTCTTCAGCTTTCCCACCATGTCGTTCCACGCATTTTCGGCATCCTGGTCCGCCTCCGAGTACCCGGACGGCACGGCGGGGACAACCCGGGGGAGCATGTCGTACGGCACATCGTTGATGCCGATCCGGATCTGCGCAACGTGGTCCGGCGCGCCTTTTGTCGACGAGTTGAAGTCGGAGCGAAGCTTTTCCATCAACGGCGTCGACCCAGTCCGCCAACGGGACGAGCCCTTGTCCGGGGTGCTGCCGTCGGACTTGCTGCCGCCGCTCCTGGGCTGCGTCGCGGCGACGGTGTTGGGGATGACGACGTGCACAATCAGCCACTCGAAGGCGTCGTGCTTCTCCTGATTACTGCCCTTTTTGGAGCTCGCCGACGGCGGCGTGTGCGTCTTTATCCACTCGCGCACCTCGGCGCGGACGGTGCTCTTGTACGAATCGTTGTCGTCGCATCGGACGAGCAGAACCTTGAGGTACGGCGTGCGGCGAAGTCCGGGGATCTGGTGGCGCCGCTGGCTGGCCGCGGCCTTTGGGGGGAGGGACTGCGTGTCGACGGCCTCGGTCGAGCCAGCGTGGCCGCCGACGTGCTGCGTCTGGAACCCATCGTCGCGCGACGTGCTCGACGCGCTCTCGGATTCGCGGAGCGTCGGCGCAGGCGGCGCAGGCGAGGTGTCGCTTCCGCCCTGGACCAGCTCGACATGCAGAGTGTCAATGGACCGCAGCGGACCGGCGTGGGACTGCCAATGGAGGTTCCGGAGCGGCAAGCGAGGGAGCAGCCCCGGAGAGAGCAACTTGTAGACATTGTGAGGATCAAAGTACTCGACTGGACGTGTCAGCGACTGGGCGGTCGGAGCTTGCGGGAGCAGCCTCACTCACCGGTCACCTTTGACGTCGAAGACTGCTGTTCCATGGCAAACACCGCGCCTCTGCCAGTAGCATGGCTGCGCTATCGGTGCTGCTCGTTGGTGTTGGTGGATGTAGACGGGTAAAGGAGGTGTGGTGTTGCGACTTGCGACACGCTGCAGCTCCAGCCGTCGCGCACGGAGCCGCTATTCTCCCGGGCAGTCCCGGGCGGTGAGCGCGCTGGACGGTGACGCCATTCCCTGGTGTTTGGCGGGGTGCGGCAGAAACGGAAACATTTGGAGGGGCATCAGTGCATCACCACTTCACGGGTTCAACATCACAACGGCCACTTGCTTCACGGGCTGAAGACCACAACGGCCTCCAGAGCGCCCAGGCTCCGGCTCCCGCAGTAATGTCTACCCTCCAGGCCGTCAAGTACTCCCGGGGCAGGCTGGAGGTCCTCGACCAGCTCCGCCTGCCCCACGAGTTCCACTACGACGCCGTCGCGACCCGAGCAGAAGCCTTTGACAGCATCGCCACGATGCGCGTCCGCGGCGCCCCGGCCATTGCCATCGTCGCCAGCCTCGGCCTCGCCGTCGAGCTGCACAACGGCCCCGTCCCGGGCAGCTCGGCGCAGGAGGCCGTGGCGCACATCGACGAGGCGCTCGACTACCTCAAGACCAGCCGCCCGACCGCCGTCGACCTCACCAACGCCATCGACCGGCTCAAGGCGCGGACCCGAGCCAGCGGCGACAGCAAGGCCTCCGTCGTCCAGGGCTTCATCGAAGAGGCCGAGGTCATCTTCGAGAGGGACCTGCAGACGAACCTGGCCATCGGCGACTTTGGCGCGGCGTGGCTGCGCGCGCAGGTCGGCGCCTCGCCCGACAGGACCGTCTCCGTCCTCACGCACTGCAACACGGGCTCGCTCGCCACGTCCGGCCACGGCACGGCGCTCGGCATCGTCCGCACCCTCCGGTCCGAGGGCCTGCTGCGCCACGCGTTCTGCACCGAGACGCGGCCGTACAACCAGGGCAGCCGGCTGACGGCCTTTGAGCTGGTCTACGAGGGCATCCCCAGCACGCTCATCACCGACTCCATGGCCGCCTCGCTCTTCCGCACGCGCGGGGCCGAGATGAATATTGCCGCCGTCGTCGTCGGCGCCGACCGCGTCGTCCGCAACGGCGACACGGCCAACAAGATCGGCACGTACCAGCTCGCCGTGCTGGCCCGGCACCACGGCATCAAGTTCATCGTCGCCGCGCCGACGACGAGCATCGACCTCGAGACGGAGACGGGCGACGGCATCAAGATCGAGGAGCGCAAGTCGCAGGAGTTGACGCAGGTCACCGGCGCCGTCATCAAGCCCGACGGCAGCGTCGACGAGAGCACCAAGGTCAGGGTCGCGACGGCGGATCAGCGCGTCGGCGTCTGGAACCCGGCCTTTGACGTCACGCCGGCGGAGCTCATCGATGCCGTGGTGACGGAAAAGGGCGCCGTGGAGAAGGGCGCCGACGGCAGCTTTGACTTTTCCAAGCTGATGCCCGAGAGATGGGCCAAGGTGGTCGGTGCATGATGAGAGGGTCGGAGCAAGGAAGTTATGGTATTGCAGCGACAAGTGGTGATCTAGTAGACTATTTCACATTACATTGAAGACCAGATATGACTTATTGCTTCAGAGCGTGCAGAATCAGCTTTTGATACCCTTCCACGGCCGTCTCCAAGTCGCCGACCGTCAGGTTCTCGTGCGCGCCGTGGGCGACCAGGATGGTGCCCGGGCCGTAGAGATACCTGATGTGGTTGCCCTTGAGGTTGGGAATGTCGGTGCCGTAGTTGACCACGACGGTCTCGAAATCTGGGCTCCGTCAGTAACCCGGCCCCCCCACAGACACGTCGCGGAGCCGGAGAGGTCTTACCAGGCACGTCGCAGTTGGTCTCCACGGAGCCATACCCGTGGGTGCAGTGAAACGTAAACGCCTCGTCGTCGGTCTCGTCGAGGATGGCCTGGATCGTGCGCTGCACAGCCTTGTGGCCGTCTGCCTCGGGCCCGATGGCCACCCGCGCTGCCATCTTGACTACGGCGTGCTCGGGGATCACGTTGCCCGCGACGCCACCATCGAAGCGGCCGATGTTGAAGGTCGTGTTGCCGAAGCGGTCTGAGCTGCCGAGGTCCGCGTCGAGGATGCGGGCCATGGCGCGCACCATGAGCTCGTTGGCCGACTTGCCGAGCCATGGGTAGCCGCTGTGGCCGGGCACGCCGCGCGCCGTCACGTCGCAGAAGAGGCCGCCCTTGTGGCCGCACGCGAGCTTGTTCTCGGTCGGCTCGCCGAAGATGACGGCGTCGAAGCGCGGCGGCGGGTCCATGCCGGCCAGGGAGTCGCTGAAGGCGCGCATGCCGTCGCCCGCGACCTCCTCGCCGACGACGAACAGCAGCATCACGTCCTCGCCGCCGACGGCCTCGGCCGCGAGCAGCTGCTCCAGGGCCACGATCATGGCGGCGACGGAGCCCTTGGCGTCGACCGAGCCGCGGCCCCTGATGACGGTGTCCCGGGTGACCGCGCCGTGCTCGATGCCGTAGGGGATGTACGGCGGCACCACGTCGACGTGGCTCGACACGACGACCCTGGGGTTGGGCCGTTGCCCGCCGTGCCAAGCCAGCACGTTGTAGCGCACGCGGCCGTTGGGGGCGCCGTCGCTCGACGCCACGAATTGGAGGTCCGCCGTGTAGCCTCTCTCGGTGAGGTAGTCGACCAGGAAGCTGCTGACCTCGTTCTCGTTGCCGGTTATCGACTCGATGGACACCAGCGACTTGTGCAGGCCGATGAGCTCATCGCGGTACGCGGGGGCGTCTGCCGAGTGAGACGCCGACCATGGCCGGTGCGCCGGGTTGGAGAGCGGCCGCTGCTCGGCGCAGAGAGCCCAGGGGGCCAGCGCGAGCGCCGCCGCAATCGATGCCGACCGCATGGTTTTGTGTTCTGGCGTAGCGGTGCTCGCGAATGAGATGCGTGGATGGAGAATGAATGTGAAGCTCAACAAGGTTGTTTATTACACCAGTGACCGGATATAGCCGCTTACACGCCGCCACGTGACCCGCATTGCAACGCCGCAGCAGCACATCTCCAGTTCTTGGAAGTGAGGAATATGCAAATGGGTCTTATTGGAGTCGCTATTGGCAATAATTTCTCCATGTAGTGCGTTGGGCTTTTCAGCCGGGACGGCTCGTGCATGCGGACATGACCACAGAGACTCATGCAATGTCTCTGCCGAGGTCCAGTTTTGAGAAGCAAGAAGCCGTTGGATGATTTCCTAGGTTTCTTAAATGAGGCTGTTTATTATACAGTATGCATGTTCTTATTTGCGCTTTACAAGGTGTTGCCAGACTTACATGTTGCGCTGCGGAATTGCGGCGAGGTAGGCTGAACAACTGTAGGCAATTGCGCTCACACTGAAAGATCTTACTACAAACAGAGATTTATATCTCTGCAAATGCAAATCAATACTCTGTTAAAACTCTCAGCGCGGATGGTGTCGCAGAGTGAGGTTGTGAGATTCAACGAAGTCGAGAGTTTATTGTTACAATGAAATGAGCGTCCGCCACATCATGCCACTCCTTTCACAAGCCGTAGGTGGAGAGCCTGGTCCTCTGAAGCCTCACTCCCTTTAAGATTGACATTGCCCCAGGTGATAGTCGAGAACGGAAGCGAGTCGACCTCACAGACAGTTCCGGGCTCAGGCATAGTTCATCATGGCCTTCAAGCTGCCAGCAGAAGGCAGACCAACGAAAGCATGCTATACTGTTGCCAGATGCATTGTTAGCTGCAAGAGAGGCAGGATCTGCGAGGAAGTGACGACAATAGCGAATAGAAGGAGTGCGTTGACAAGAACCATGGTGTGCGAAGAGTGCCAGCGGTTGGATATCTAGGGCGGACGTCTGCAACAGGGCTTGACATTTAGCGGTTCATCTTTTATGCTCCATGGGCCATCTCAGGCTTTGGAAGTCAGGGTATTGCTGCAGATGCTGTGCTGTGAGATATGCTTCCGCCGAAGAGCAGCGGGCGACGGATTCTGACAAACTAGAACTTTCATGTCAGATGATGTGTCCTTTTACTTGGAGACTAGCTCGCAGCGGGATTATGCGGGGATGGCTTGCCAGGAGCGATGGTCAGCAGGCATCTTTCGATGACTTTTGGTATTTGTTGTCCGAGAGGTTGCTGCGCCCGAAGTACGAAGTACACTACCTGATAGAGTAGCTACGCGGGCCGGCCCGTTGAGCAGGTGGAGCCCACCGAGGCGTGAGATTTCAACGCCGAAGCTCCGTATCCTTCCGACTTCAACAAACGATAGTCTCACAAGTGCAGCACTACTGCCCGGTGATAAAGTCTCTCCGAGCCAGCAAGTCGATGATATACTGCTCTCAGTTGCAACCGGCGCGACACCGGGAAACCAGGTTGTCCTCTTATGCCGTTGATTTCCCCGGTACATGTTTCCACTGCTGGCCTGCTTAACAGCGAACAACCAGGGACAGTCTAGAGAAGCAGTCAATTGTGGCTGAATCTCGCATATCGTATACACGTTTGTATTGCCTGCGTCTGTCATAACTAATGTTATTAGCTCGCCATTTGACAATGCTCCGCGCCGTTTTAACCAGAGAACTAGGAAATATGTTCTCGTCAGTAATAGACGTCCGTGCCTCAACCACCTCAGTCAGTCAGCCATGATAATAACGCGAATGGTGCAGACGTATCCATACTAAGACGTGCTCCGCAATTCCAGCCCAGGAGAAGCACATGGCATCGACCCATGAAGATACTGATGTATAGCCTCGAGCCCAATCATTTGACCTCCTCCACCGCTCTCTCCGTAAAAGGGGTCAGACGCACTCGGGGGCTACCACGTCGCGGCTCATCCTCTTCGTCGATTACGCGGGCAGACGCGGGAGTGAATTGGCGGGCACGTTTTGTTCCCTTCTCCACAGAGTTTCCAGAGCCAGTGCTGAGAGGCGTGTCGCTCGTCGACAAGTTGCTGACGCCGGCGCTGAGCTCACGACCCAGAGAGGAAACTCGCTGCACCGGCTCGGGGCTGTCGACCTGCGACGACACCGTGCAAACGGGCAGGCTGGTGCCGGAGGGCATACACATTTGCTGAGAAACGCGGCGCATCTCCTGGTGGTCTTGGCCGGATGTCAGAGCAGTGGACATTGCCGGAGGCGACTGCCCCGCAAGCTGTTGAAAGCGGTTTTCTTTTCGAGATTTAATCTCCCCCATAGGCGCGTGGAAGTTTGGCTGTTGCATATGCACGGGCATGGGCTGGTTGAGCAAGGAGTTTGTCAGGGAGTTTGCCAGGTCAGACGGTATCGACGCGGCATGTGCCAGACCGGAGAATGTGTCTCCTGCTGGCTGTTAGCTGCGCGCTGAGGGAGATTACTCCAAGGAGCGCCAGGCAGTACCGTCTTGCTCACAGCCCCCGTATCCGCTGGTCGTTGGCGTATTCGTGGGAACCTTCAAGGTGCTGGAGGCACCGTCGTCCTCCCGGCGCAGGCCGGGCATGTAGAGCGGCTGCTCGGCAATCTCCACGTAGTCCGGCATGCTGATGTCCGTGCTCGTCCTTCGCGCGAGTCGACGATGGACCTTGGCGTGGCCTTCCCCGCGATTCATATCGGCGACGCCCATACCGATCCCGCTCAGCCATTCAAAATAGGCACTGGCCTCCCCAAAGGGGTCGGAGGTGGCGTTGTTGGCATAGGACAGAGTGCCGCAGGCTGGTTGAGTAGCTCGTCGCCTCACGGCGTTTGTTGATGGGTTGGGCAACGCGCTCTGCGAGTAGCCGGACGAGCTGCTCTGCAACGCACTCGCCCGCCGGCGAGGGGAGTGCGCGTGCGAATCGGAATCATCCGAGGGGTAGGACGGAACCGGCATCGATGAGACAAAGGGTGCTCGATGCCACATGGCAGCGTTCGGCCACGCAATTGAGGAGCTTTCCAGGACATCTAGACACCGTTTTGTCAGCTACCAGTCGCGGCATACGCCAACGAGCAAAGAAGAGGTACCTAGAGGAGCATGTTGGAACGAAAACGTGACGATATTCCTGACTCGCTCAATGGGCATGGTGAGCGAGTCTCGCGGAAACCCTTCGCTCAGCACCACTTTGATCCGGCCGAGGTCGTCGGCGGGACTCCAGTAGCTCTGCTGGAGCAATTCTTGCCGGAACGAGGGAAACTTGAGTGATTCGATGTTCCCGTTCTTGGACATGTCTATTGGGGCAAGGTCAGCGAAGGGCAGCCACGGGCAGACAGGGTCGGGACCAACCGAAGGTGTGGGCAAGGACATGAGGCCAAGTAGTCTTTCGGTCCAATGCCGTGGAGCTGCCGTGGTGTCAGCCAACACGAAGTCTAGGAGACCCGCAGTTACAGCCGGGGAGCACATCATACGCGACCAGTCTGCCATCGATGAAGAGCCTCGCCTCAAACTTGACCGTGTCGGGGAACTTGCTGTAGGACCTGGCAAACTGGCTCACGATCGCGTCCGACCAGGAATGGATCGAGACTTGAAAGGGGGCGCCGGGTGCCAGGCTTGGGATAAAGCAGCAGACTGTCGGCAGACCAATCGAGCCGTGGCTATGGGAGAACTCTGGGAGGCAGCGAGTGTCAGTTTGTGGCCATGGTAGGAGATGGGCAGCGGGTTGGCCATGCCTGCATCGTGAACGACATTGCAAGCCGCCTTGAACTCCTTGACGGGAGTCTTGCAGCCTCTGGGGAAGAGCAGAATGTCCCAATCCTCGTAGCGCATCGTGAGGCACTGCGGAGGGATAAGTCCTACGGGACAGCCGGAGAACTGCAACAGCCGAGGGGCTGTCGTGGCGAAGACGGAGCCTGAGAATGCCGCAAAACTGAGGTGGTGCTCGTCCAACGGAGAGAGAAAATGGTTGGGGAGAAGAGTTTGAATCAACAGTTCACCAGGCTGCCGCATCCAGGCGTGATATGCGCCACCGCCCGGGTGCCAGTTAAAGTCACGAGCACTCGCCGTGTACGCAGCACTCGCGTTGGGAGGAAGTAGCAATCACCAGCTGAATAGCCCCGGCAATCTTCTCGTGACGCTGGCAACGGCAAATACTGCGGCATCCAAGGCAGGCGTTGATGGGAGCGCCGGGCTGCAGGGTGATCAAGAACGACAAGGGAGTGTCGTCGAGGTTCGCGACTGGGTCGGCATCGGGCTGGGAGAATATAAGTGCAGGGAGTGATGGACCCGGCCTCGGTTCCTACCGCTGTAGCGAGAGATTAGCCCGCCAAACACGGCGACTATAAGCGAAGATGCCGCTCAGAAAGCAGGTCCCAGCCGCTCGTCGTGGTTGGGCCACTGAATGCAGCTGGGTGTTCCTAACCCAGTCCTGGGCGGCGCCGGGGAGCAGTGTCAAGATGCAGGAGAATCCGGAGCAGGCGGCCGTCGCGAGCAGTCGACGTCAGCAGCATTTCAGCAGCATACCGGCACCGGACAGTGACAGTGAACAAAGGAAAGTCGGGGTTGGTACAGCAGCTACTTGTTGAGCCATCCACCCTTCACATCTCGTGAGCATATCCCAAGCCGATCTGCTGGTCCCACAAGGCATCCTGTATTCCGCGCCTAGGTTTATGTACAAATCAACCCCGGTTCTGCTCACGGGTCCTCGTCGCCGGCCATCCGTGCCTGCACATTATTAGCACACTGCAGTGGTTGCGATACTTGCGCCAATTGACCTACCCTCACGGCTCCGGGGCCACCCAGTTCCCGCTCCAGTCCGCCCTCAAACTCCTTCGGGTATGACTGCTTGTCGGGGTAGTTGAGGTACACGAGGCCGGAGACGCCCAGGAAGACGGCGACGAAGGTGCCAACCATGACCGCGCCGGGGCCGGCGGTCGTCCAGGTATACTCCCACGGCGAGAAGATTCCGAGCACGTCGTTGTCCTCGTGGATGGGCTCGCCGAAGTTTCGTCGCTCCTGGGGGTCCCACCAGCTCGCATGGGGGTCGCGGAACTGTCGCTTGATCCGAGGCGGGTTGATGTAGCCGCCGTTCTGCGCGCAGTCTGTCAGTCTCCACGTGCCGCCATCCATGGTCGGCGCGGCCAACACTGACCATGCCGGGGTCCTCGGCCTCGCTCATGTGCGGGGGCTCGGGGAACTTCTCGTCCACCGTCTTCTTATCCGTGTAGCTGTGCGGCAGGAAGCCTCGTCGCTGCGTCGTCGGTAGTCGTCGGGCGGCCGCAAGGCTGGTGCGCAGGGCAGACGCCCGCGCAATTCGCTGGGGGAGCATCTGTCGACGGCGGTCAGTTGGCGCACACAAACGTCGGTATGCATGAGCTCGTCGCTCATCGGCTGCGACTCACGTCGGGCGGGTTGGCAGATCCGGGGGTGCCCAATTGCTCGGTGACGATGGCGGGTCAATTGGCTCGAGGTGCTTCTCGATGTGAGGTTGTGGTGATGCGAGCTAAAAGTTGATGCCTGAGGCCGCCACGCACGTACTACCACAGTCGCGCTTCACTAGGCAACTGCAGCTACAGCACCTCCACCTCACCCATGTCGCTGTCGTCTGGCAATTTCTCCCGATCCAAAAGTTTTGCTGACGACACGCATTTCGCACGCAAAAACCGCCGCCGGCCACGCCACAGGCCTCTGATCATGTGCAGACCTTGTATGAATATTCACTGAAGCGCTACGATTCCATAGACCCTAATTTCCGCCCTGCCAATGTTTGCCTCGTCGAGATCACGCCCTCTGCGTCTCCTGGCTCCACCTTGCTATGATGCCCGAGACCGCGTCGCCCGACAACGTCCTGGCCATCGCGGATCCGGTGGCCCCCGAAACCGCGCGCAACGGGCGTCCAGCGCGTCCAAACCGCGCGGCTCCGACGGCGGCCGAGACGGACGATGACACCGCTGAGCCCCCGGGAAGCGAACACGTCGATGCGGACGCGACGCCGCAGACGAATGGACACGTGCCCGTCAACGGCGGCGATGGCGACGGCGATGGCGACGGCGACGGTGGCGAGCGGCCAGCCAAGAGACAACGCACTCGAGACGCAACTCCCCCTCCCGCGTCGCGCAAGCCCAAGCTCGTGTCGCCGCCGTGGAAGAAGATCGAGGCCGAGGGCCCTACCTCCTTTACCGAGGGTGGGCGCCGCAAATCCAGTCGAATCAACACCTTGCCGCTCGAGTTCCGGCCCCGAGGGAAGAGACGACTGACTAGACATTCCTTGAACGGGCCTTCTGCCAGCCCGCCGAAAAAGGACGAGTCGTTCATCGTCGCCAGGGGGCCCAAGCCGGCCGCCACCAAGGACAAGGCGCATCCTCCGAAGAAGGCGGCGTCGATCCCGAAAGCCGCGTCACGGAAGCCTGCGCCAGAGCCGAGATCCTCCAGCCGTTCCACGCGCCGCCGAACCCCCTCGCCGCCGCCTCAGCCAACGCGCCACTCGACTCGACCTCGAAGAGCATCGCGCCTCGACGCCGCCGGTGCCAAGGAGCAGACGACGCCCACTCATGACTTCATACATGCCCGATACGACGGCGACAGCTGGTCGCCTCGGATAAAGGTACGCACCGGCCGCTCGGGCGTTATTCCGCTGGTGCACCCCGACCAGGTTCGAAAACGAGCCAAGATCGGCACCAGCTTCGAGGACTTTTGGGCTCGCGGAGGCGACATTCCAGTCGAGGAGGGCGGCCTGCAAGCTTCGGAGGATGGCCCCCCGTATACCGAGGACGTCGCGCAAAGAGATGCTCGGCTGATTCTGCGAATCGAAGACGAGGTGGAACCCGGTGGACTCCTGTCCGAAGAACGATGCTCTCTCTTCGTGCCAGAAGGAGAGGAGGAGCCGCCGCGGCAGTGGTCCCGACAGGACCACATGGTAAAGGCCATGACCAACTTCCGCAAGCTCCTCCTGGGAGAGCAGCAAAGACATCGGTCGGCGGCCAAGAAGCTCGCCGAGGCCTGCCGTGACGAGTGGCTTCGGCGCCAGCCAAAGTCGGCAGAGGAAATCGAGGCCGAGGAACGAGAGAAATGGATGCTACGATATCGCCTGGTTGCCAGGGCTATATTCGGTACCTGGGAGAACGTCCGGGCGCAGGTCAACCGACAGCGCTTGGAAGCATGGGAAGCAGAGGAGCAGAGGCGGGTCAAGGCTGCGCTGAACGAAGCCGTCAACCTGTCTGAGCAGAAGCTGCAAGCTCGCCGTGCATTGGACTCGGAAATACTCTCCGACGAAGATGGCTTCGACGACCTGAGCGACGATCTAAGCGCAGGAAGCGACGACAACGATGGATCTGGACTGGGCTCCAACGAAAGTGGCGACGATGCCGATGCCGACAGCGACAACATGTCATCCTCCGACGATGACGAAGGGGACGACGCTAAAGATGCAGCAGACGAGGGCCTTACTCAAGAGCAATTAATAGCCAAGTACGCCAACCTCCCCAACTTGGAGCCGGCCGTGGATGATGCGGCGACCAATGATGCGACTGTTGCGGAGACGGATGCGGACTTGGCCGGCGACACAAGCGACGAGTCAATCGACATGGACGATGACCTCGGGTCGAGCGACATGGACAGCGATGATGAGGGCGGGGAAGAAGAATCTGACCAAGATGATTCCGAGTCTGAAGAGGAGGCGGGCGGCCTACTCGGGCTATTCTTTGGCAAATCAGAGCTGAAGCAAATGAACGACGAAGCATCACAGGATACTCCCCAGACGCATGAAGGAGACACCGAGATGCCCGACGCTGACGCAGCTGGTGCTATCGAAGGACATACATCAGATATTGACGAGCTTGACGATGATGATGAAGTGTCACTAGTTCGCCATCCCGATTCCATTTATGGTGATGCCGAGACCGGGCTACATGGTACCGAGCCGGGCGAGGACCAAGCACAGCTCCCGGCTGAGGAATCGGCACCTGACGCCAACGGGCATGTCGAGGCAGTACAGGGCGACGGCGATGATGACGCTGGTTCTGATATGCGGCCAAACGGTGCTCCCGATCAACCGCCGACTGTACCTGACCAAGACACCTCGATGGCGGACGCGCCACGCGACAAGCGAGCTGCAGACCCCGAAGCCGTCGTTGCAGAGAAACCCACGAGCCCAGGGACGGAGCCGCTCACGGATCCGCCCAGCGCGGAGCACAGTCAGTCTCCGCCGACATCAGAGACCAAGCCTTCCGACGTGGATGTGGTGTCGACGGCAGACCTAGGGGTGACCAGGGCGGGAACAAGCAAGTCCCCCTCGGCGCCGGCGCAGTCAACTCACGAGACCGAGATCCCTTCCCTCCTCCGGGGGACACTGCGTGAGTATCAGCACGACGGCCTCGACTGGCTTGCCGGTCTTTACGCCAACAACACCAACGGCATCCTCGCAGACGAAATGGGCCTGGGCAAAACAATTCAGACGATAGCCTTACTCGCTCATCTGGCCACCTACCACGAAGTCTGGGGCCCCCACCTGGTGGTTGTACCCACGAGTGTGATGCTGAACTGGGAGATGGAGTTCAAGAAATGGTGCCCGGGCTTCAAGATCCTTGCCTACTACGGCTCGCAAGAAGAACGAAAACGAAAGCGGCAGGGCTGGAACAACGATGACGTTTGGAATGTGTGCATCACTTCCTACCAGCTCGTGCTCCAGGACCAGCAAGTCTTCAAGCGGCGACGGTGGCACTACTTGATCCTCGACGAGGCGCACAACATCAAGAACTTCAAGTCCCAGCGGTGGCAGACACTGCTGGGGTTCAACACGCACTCCCGGCTCCTGCTCACCGGAACGCCACTGCAGAACAACCTCACAGAGCTGTGGTCGTTGCTCTTCTTTCTCATGCCCGCGGAAAACGGCGTGGGTGGCTTTGCGGACCTCCAGGAGTTCCATGACTGGTTCCACAAGCCCGAGTCTCAGATCTTGGAGAGCGGCAGAGACCAGATGGACGACGAAGCCAGGGCCATCATCTCGAAGCTGCACAAGGTTCTCCGCCCGTACCTGCTGCGCCGCCTCAAGGCCGACGTGGAGAAGCAGATGCCGGCCAAGTACGAGCATGTCGAGTTCTGCCGGTTGTCGAAGCGGCAACGCGAGCTCTACGACGGTTTCCTGTCCCGGAACGACACCAAGGCGACGCTGGCCTCGGGCAACTACTTGTCAATCATCAACTGTCTGATGCAGCTCCGCAAAGTCTGCAATCACCCCGATCTGTTCGTCGACCGTCCCATCATGACGTCTTTCCGCATGCAAAAGTCCGTCGCGTCCGAATACGAGGTCACCGAACGAACGCTGCGGCGTTCATTGCTTGCGGAAGCGCCAATGGGGGCGGTCAATTTCGCCTTCTTAAACCTGGTCCCGACCGAGCACGAGCATCTGTCGAGCGTGAAAGCCGAGCGCATCGCTCAACTGAGCTCGCACCGGGCACTCATGGATCTCCGAGAGGCCCAGAAGACTCGGGCTCAGGCGGCCTACACGAACCTCGATCCGTCGACGGTGGAGTCCAACATTGCCTACCTCGAGAGCGCATCGCGGTGGGGTAGGTTCGAGGAGCTGCAGCATTGCGTGTACCTGAATGCGCTGCGCCGCCAGCAGCGACCGATATATGGCAAGAACGTTGTCGATCTGGTGTCCGTGGGCGCATTCAGACGTCCCTGCCGACCGCGGCCGAGAGTGCCTCGCAAGATAATGGCATGGTCCGAGGACGACTCGACCTTTATCCGCGCCCTGACCCCGACCCTGGACCAGCGTGCCGACAGCTTCAAGACGACGATTGAAAAATTTTCCTGCGTGACGCCAGCGGTGGTTACGCGGGATCTAGAGCCGTTCATGCTGGGCCGCAAAGGCGTCGAGTCCTTCGTCGAGGAAGACCTGAAGCTATCAGCCCCCGTTCGATGGGCGCCGTTCCTACCAAAGGTGCCCCCCGCCGATCCCTGGCACGAGGCTCGGATGCGGCTCAGCATCCAATTCCCCGACAAGCGTCTACTCCAATATGACTGCGGCAAGCTCCAGGCCCTGGACAAGCTGCTTCGTAGGTTACAAGCGGGTGGCCATCGCGCCCTCATCTTCACGCAGATGACCAAGGTGCTGGATATCCTGGAGCAGTTCCTCAACATTCACGGGCACAAGTATCTTCGCCTGGACGGAGCGACCAAGGTGGAACAGCGTCAGATCCTGACGGACCGGTTCAACAACGACCCTCGTATCCTGTGCTTCATCCTGTCCACGAGATCCGGTGGGCTGGGCATCAACCTGACCGGCGCCGACACGGTCATCTTCTATGACCAGGACTGGAACCCAGCCATGGACAAGCAGTGCCAGGATCGATGCCATCGAATCGGCCAAACGCGGGATGTGCACATTTACCGCCTCATCAGCGAGCACACCATCGAAGCCAACATCCTGCGCAAGGCGTCGCAGAAACAGATGCTCGACGACGTCGTGATTCAGGAAGGGGAGTTCACCACCGACTACTTCAACCGCGTCTCTGTCAGGGACGTTCTCGAGGACAAGGTGGACTTTACGAGTGAGGGCGTATCTGCCGCGGACGCAGCGTTGGACCGCGTGTTGGGCGGACCAGGAACCAACAACGACCAGCGCACCGTCGGCAGGGTGCTCGAGCAGGCCGAGGACAGAGAGGACGTAGCAGCTGCTCACGTCGCCGAGCGAGAAATCCAGGCAGACGAAGCCGACTTTACCGAGAAGCCCTCTGGTCCGGCCTCGGGTGCCTCGACGACTCGGCAGGGAACGCCGTCGGGCAAGTTCGTGCTCGACGGCACGTTGCTCGACGGGGCCGACTCGGTGCAGATTGACGAGGACGCAGAGTATAATGCCTGGGGCGGCAAGGTGCACAACATTGATCAGTATATGCTTGGCGTCATGGCCGAACAGCTCAAACACACGAAATTGGAGTTACCAAAAGACAAGAAAAGGGGAAAGAAAAAGGGCAAGGACACGAGGAAACGCTGAGGGCGCACGTGCATGGGCTGACGGCGTCTTTTTGCTCAGCTTGAGGTCTGTCTCAATATCCTGACGGCAGTTTGGGATAAGTGTATTATAGGCATGCATGGCATGGGATGGGGAGTTTTCTTGGGTCCTGTTGATACTGTTGGGTGTCATGCTAGGAGTTTTGGGGGTCAAGACGCAGAGGCGCACACGGGGAACCGGACGACGCAGATAGGACTAGGTGCCGTCTAGAAAAGAGGATTTTTCAATGTGCAACTAGGGCTCGGGCACGCTGAGCTACGATTATAGTCTGGCAAGCCGTGGATGCCAAGTGATGAATGTGAGGCTGTGGCGAGGCACGGATACCCTATACTGATATTGATGCAGCGAGATGGTGCCAGCCACGACGTGCCTCATCAGTGAGCTGCATGTGGCGGCTTGATTTAGTACTATATATGAAACGATCTAGTTCACAAGATGAGTAAAAGTCACCAGACCGACAGATCCGAGATGATGGCCTTGCACTGCACAAGGAGGGCGACACGACACTGGAAACAACAGACGAAAGCGCTGGTGTGATGCACAGAGCAAAGCTCGGCTCACGGGCACGGCTGTTCTGAGGAAGATCAGCTTACATGGAACCGAAGCAACGTTGCTCGACGATTGTCCGTTCGCCTCGGCTTGTGAAACCTTGGCAAGCGCCCTGGTCCAATTGTCGACGTACTCGTACTCGTAGAACAGACGGTGAAGGTTGACGTGGATGAGCTCATCCGCAGGCAGGGCGGGAGCAGGGAGCTGCGGTACGGCTGCAGACGCGATGGGACGTGGTACCATGGATGTCACTCTGCGGCTTGGAATCACGCCACCGGTGGTGACATCACCGCCAGGCCTCGGACGGGGGTACCTCGACGCTACCTGGCTGCCGAGCACCTGGCGACGGAGTGTCATCTCGTCCCAACCCAGCCAGCCAGCAGCCCCATGTCGTCGACCAACCTACTCGTAGGTGCACCCATCCATGGCATCTCATCTTTTCCAACCCATCTCTCGAAGCCAACCGCCGCTGCAACCACCACCCAGCGCCCGATCCCTCGCGGCCTCGTCGCCATCGCCTGGACCGACCCCCCGAGCCGGACGCACGCACGCACCCGCGTCCCGCCAATTCGCGCCGGCGAATGGCTCGCCCTGAAGTCGCCAGCGGCACGCCCCGACGCTGAAGAACGAACGACGCCGAGTCCGAGCCGAGGCCCGCGCGCCGCCGCGATCTTGGGCCGTCGCTGACGCCGTCGCCGTCGACTCCCCCGTCCTTTGCACCCCGAATCCCCCGTCCCAGACTGCGGCGCGGCCAGCGGGCGCGGGACGCGAGGCATGCAGCCGGCAAAGGGGAAGTTCGCCGAGGCTCATGGACGCAAGGCAAAGGTGGGATTCCTTGCATCCCGTCTCCTGGACTGGGTCCGGGCCGCGAGGGCGAGAACGAGACATGCTGATCGAGCCGACGTCCAGCTTGCCAATTCCTATCAACAGTTGCTGGAGTGCGTTCACCCCCCGCCGCTGGTCACCGTGGGCTCTGCTGACCGTCGCGCCTCTCCCGCAGCGAGTTCTCGACCAACGACCTCACGTCGGTCGGCAACTACACCCTCGGCCGCTTGATCGGAAAGGGCTCCTTTGGCAAGGTGTACCTGGCGACGCACAAGCTCACCAATGGCTCCAAGGCAAGCACACCGTCCGCCTGGAAGCGCCAGCTGCTGACCGCTGCCCGCAGGTCGTCCTCAAGTCGGCCCACAAAGACGACTCGAACCTCGCCCGCGAGATACACCACCACCGCCAGTTCGTCCACCCCCACATTGCGAGGCTGTACGAGGTCATTGTGACGGAGAGCCTGGTCTGGCTGGTGTTGGAGTACTGCTCTGGTATGTCACTCCGTCCGTTGAACAGAGTCCCGGACAGGCGCGGCTGACGACCTCGCGCAGGCGATGAGCTGTACAACTACCTCCTCGAACATGGCCCCCTCGCCGTCCACAAGGTCCAGAAGATCTTTGCCCAGTTGGTCGGCGCCGTGGCCTACGTGCACATGCAGTCGTGCGTCCACCGCGACCTCAAGCTCGAAAACATCCTCCTCGACAAGCACGAGAACGTCAAGCTCGTCGACTTTGGCTTCACGCGGGAATACGAGGGCAGGACGAACCACCTGCAGACGTTTTGCGGGACGATATGCTACGCCGCGCCCGAGATGCTGCGCGGCGAAAAGTATGCCGGCGAAAAGATTGACGTCTGGAGCCTGGGCATAATTCTGTATGCCCTGCTCTGCGGAGAGCTGCCGTTCGACGACGACGACGACAACGTTACCCGGACAAAGATCCTCTCTGAAGAGCCGACCTACCCCGAGCACCTCCCTGCCGAGGCCGTCTCCTTGCTCAAGTCGCTGCTCTCGAAGCGTCCGTTTCCTCGCCCGTCTCTGCAAGACATCCTCGCCCACCCGTTCCTCGCCGAGTATGCGCCGGCGCAGCAGACGATCCTCAACATCAAGGCGCAGCCGCCCTTCTCCACGGCCCTGGAAAAGGACTGCCTGCACAGAATGCGCAGCGCCGGCGTGGACATTGACGCCATCATAGAGAGCGTCTTGGCGCAAAAGTGCGATGCGTTGTCTGGCTGGTGGACCCTGCTTCTGGAAAAAGAAGTGCGAAAGATGCACAGGCGGGAGAAGAAGCGAAAGGAAAAGGAGATGGAGAGGAGCCTGCGCCGTCTCTCGGCCGCGTCGAGCCGACTCGAGCGCATGGCGCCGACGCTCCAGGACGTGGATGAGGACGGCGGGCTCACGAGCCAATTCATCAGGCTGGGCGAACCCAACGGGTCGAGGAGTCGAGGCCGAAGCGAGCGGAGGAGCGCCCATTACCACGGCGACTTTGCCTTTTCGGACTTGCCCCAGCTGCCCGAGGCGAACCGAGAGAGCGGAGGATCCATCCGCGACGATGCGCCCCCGACGCCGATTGATAAGGATTCGATCCGATCCGTCTCCACCTCTCGCCACCGCCGGCCTATTCCGCCGCCAAAGGAAGGGGTCATACGAAGTGCGAGGTCTCGCGGATCAACGCTGCATCTGGTCACTACGTCGGACACCATTGTCAAGAACGACGAGAGCAACGCCCCAAACACGCTGCCCCAGGAGGCAAACGGACAGCAGAAGACGAGGAAGAAGCCCAGCCAAGCCATCATCGCTCACTGGAAGAACTGGACACACTGGTTCATCGAGAACACGACCAGACGGCGCCACCGACACGAGAGGCGCACGAGTCGCAGCACGCCGAACCTGCACCTCAAGCCGTCCAGCGGTAACAGCAGCAAGGACGTCAGCCCACGGCCGCAGACGAGCAAGTACCCGACCACAGGCTCTCCTGGCGCTCAGGCCACGGCGCCGCTGCCCAAGGGAGTCGTCGCCAATGGCCATGCTGCCAAGGGGTACCCTACCGCGCAGGGCGGCAACGCTGCCAACAGAGGCACCACCTCGCGGTCGTCGTCCCTGTCGGCGTCGGTGCACATGCAGCATCGGCCACGCATTGCTACGTCGCAGTCGTACAAGAGACAATCACTGTCGCCGTCGCCCCTGACGTCGCGGTCCACCATCCGCCGGTCCTCGGCGGGCTTGCGAGGCAGAAAGTCGACCTCGTCGTCGGTGTCTTCTGTTCGCTCGATACACCACCACCACCATTCCCACTCCAAGGCGTCGTCGACGAGCTCTGCGGGATCTGTATCGACGTGCAAGACGCCCCTGGGCCGCGGCCACTCACCGCACCACTCGGTCAAGGTGCTTCCGGCAACGCCGACGGCAAATTCGTTTCCGTCGAATATCCGCCTCGTTCTCGGATCGCCTGCTCCGCCGCCGCTCCAGATGTACAACGAGGGCATGCCCAGCAGCCAGCCACAGCCGCCCGGATCACCGAACCCCTTCTCCTCGGGCGTGCTTTTTGCGAAGCGGAAGAAGAACCTCTTCAAGGGCCCGACCCTCAATTTCGGCGCAACGGGATCCGGCAGCAGACACGGGGGCGGCGGCTCCGGCGCCCACTCTCGCAGCGGTAGTGGTTCGGCCTTGGGTCGCCGCTCCGGGGAGATTACCATCCAAGAAGAGGACGAGAACATGATGGCCGAGGACCCCGAAGAGGAATTCGAAGAAGTCGAGATGTTTACCCCCATTGTCCGCGGACCGGGGGAGAAGATCGAGGAGCAGATCATCGAAGACGAGGAGCCGACGCCGGCTCTGAACGTGAATCGCCCGACTTCGGCGGCTCACCCGGCAACTTAATGATGTATAGACGAGACGGACTATGGATTTCCTTTTGTAATACTGGATCTGGGGGGGCAGATACCCATCTGACGTTACTGGCGGCACGGACAAAATGTTGACGGGAGCTTGTCAGACAACGTGTATTCTTGGGATGGACCCTTGTTCTTTTGTTAGAAAGCTGTAGGACGGTTATTGTGGGGGATAGAGGAGCTGTACGGATATACCCGGCTGTAGCTATGGATACCAAGTGTGGTTTACTGTTGGCATTAGTATGTTGCCCAGTGCAATGTGAGTCCAGTCACGATTGTCGGTATATCCTGTTCAATTGATGGGTATAGATGCTCCTTATTCCACGCCAGATCCCCGAATGCCTTTCGTCTTTCACATTTCCCCTAGTACCAGTTGCCACATAGCAACCCTAGTCGGAGCGCCGCTGCTTGCGCATCCTCTCGACGACGTCATGGCGCTCCTCGCGCAGGGTGACCCAGATCCAGAACCAGCTGATCATCTCGAGAAACATAAAGGTGAAGAAGACGCGGTTCTTGAGGGCGTCGCCGCCCCAGCCGGAGGCGGTGTAGGGCGACGCGCCGGCGGACGGGGCCGTGCGTGGGGGCGTGCCGTAGACGGGGGACGAGGAGCCGAGGAAGTACGAGTAGAAGACGAGCAGCATGGAGAAGAACGAGCGGAGCGGCGCTGCGGGAGGAGCGTTAGCGATTGTGTGGAGGGTGGAAGGGGGTGGAGGATGGGAGGCAAGGGAGGGAGACGGACCTTGGGTGCCCCAGTAGTACAGCGAGCCGAGCTCCTCGGGCATGGACAGCGAGACGAGGTCGCTGAGGCCGAACATGGCGAGCACGACGGCGAGAAAGGCCAGCGCCGGGCTCTGCGTGTCGAAACCGCGCGAGATGGGCTGCACCAGGTCTTGTCAGCATGCGGCCAGTCAATCTCGGGTGGGGGGGGGGGG
>JALHCA010001270.1:0-16221 GCA_024340505.1 Tolypocladium nubicola
CCCCCCCCCCCAGGCTAAACCGGGAAACACGCCAGATAACAGCCAACGCGCACCCTCGGGATCCTCTGCAGGCTGCCGCGTTTTCGGCCAAGGCCGCGCCACCCACGTTGGTTTCGGCTCGTGAACGAGGTGATTGAGCGCTGCTCGGAGGTCCACGAAGTACGAGCACAGGGAGATGAGGGTAATAAGACGCCCCCTGCGGACGGCCTGTTCCGTCTGTCACTCAATTGGCGGCGCAGGGGGCCCGGACAGGCGAGGGAACAAGCTCAACAAGCTTTTCGAGCCTAGAACAGAAGGAGCCTACAGCTCGTTCGTCGGGGCGCCAACCAGCGCAGCGGCAATTGCGGCATTACGAGTCGGGACTCGCCTCCGCTGATTATGCGGCTGGCCCGTTGGGGCAGCTTGGTGATGGCGGGTGGTCTGCAACGCGAGGCAAGCCACCGACCAGCCCAAACAAGCCCTTTCCGCCCGCCAGCCAGGGAAAACCAGGCTGTGCGCGCCATCGCCAGCCGCTTGTTCCATCGCGGCGCAGACGGCAGGGACTGTGCCAAGGAGAAGGGACGATGAGCTGCGTCGGCGGCCGTGACGGGGCGCCTCCTGCGGCGCCCGATCCGCGCCAGAGACGACGAGCCGGCCGCGATCCGAAGCGACCGCTGTTCGTCCTCAGGCGTGGGATGGCCGTCGCCGCCGCGCCGCGCCGCGGTGCTGCCATCTGCCGCTGTGCCCTCGAGCCCCCTTCCGCCATGCACCCCGGCTGGATACGAGTCGGCGGCACCCGCACGGGGCGACGGATGCACCCGTGCTGTGCTGTGCGCGCAGAGCACAGCGCTTGCATGGCTTCGTGCGGCGGCATGGCCAGCGCACCGGCGTGGACGTGGACGCTGTGCGCAGCTGTTGGTTGGAAACCGCTGCCTGGCGGGCCACACGCCGTCGGTGCCTCGCGGGCACTCGAGATTTTTTGAAATTTTTTCTTGCCACGTCCACCACGCCGTCGTCAGGTGCATTTCGTGTTCGTCGCATGATGCACCAAGAACGCCAAAGTTTGGCTGTGCGGGTACAAGTCCCGCAGTGTGATTGCTGATCGAGGCGTCGGGTCGTGATGTGCAACGACCGCGCGGTGCGTATCATGCCTCGCTCGTAAACAAGCGCAACTCCTCGATACGTCTCAGCACCCGTTGCCCCATCGTCATCAGCCCACAGCGCAAGTGAGGTTGTCGCGCAAATTCCCTCTCGAGCCTTGATAGTGCTGTTCCGTTTCAATGCGGTGGGCCGCTATGAATAGGTACTGTGCCAGAGGTGTTTCACGCCACGGCCCAACCCCATCAACAAGTCGAACAATGTATCATACTAATCATAACGAGATTGTCTTCAGAAACGTCAATCTCTTCCATACACTTCTTTTATGTCTCTATCCGTACCGTGTCATCACGTTCAGGCCTGCACGTTCTCAAAGAAAAACGTGGGCGAGCCGGGAAGCGCATTGTCGGCCAGCGGCCCGGTAATCTCCACCTCCCTGCCGTCGGCCATGTTGACGCCCTTCTTGCCTCCCTCCTCGACGATCAGCACGTCGCAGGCCACCAGGCCCGCCGTCCGGGACAGTCCCGGAACCATCTGCGCCAGCGTCTCCCTCTCGTCAAACGCCAGCTTCTGCTCCAGCACGACGCCGGCGGGCTCTCCCGCCTGCAGACGCTTCTTCAGGCCCTGGACAAAGGGCATCGCCTTCTTCATCTCGCCCATCTTGGCAATCTTGCCGTTGAGCTCCTTGTCGTTGACAGACTTGGTCGCCGGGTCCCACATCCCCTTCAGCAGGTCCATGTACTTGGCCTGCCACGACGGGAACTTGTCCGTCATGTAGATGGTCAGCTTCTTGGGCGCCTTGGGGTCGAACGACAGCTCCTTGCCCTTGGCCTTCTTCTTCAGCTGCAGGCCCTCGGCCGAGTTGACGTTGGATGACGTGTTGCGGACGTAGTCTCTCTTGGCGGACAGGGCCGCGTCGACGGGAGGCACCTCGGGGAAGCTGGCGTTGTGGATCGTAGAGTCCTTCTTCAGCACCTCCAGCCAGATGTACTCGGACCAGTGCGGCGTGATGACGGCCATCAGCAGGGCCTGCAGCTCAATGTACCGGAAGACCAGGTCCTTGTGCATCTTGATGCCGCCGGCCGAGCACGCCTCGCGATAAAAGTCACGAGCGCTCGTCAGTTCGTAGAGGGCCGCCTTCAGGGCCAACTTGTAGTTGGTGTGGCGGTACTGCTCGATGGCCTCACGCGCTGCGCTGTTCAGCTCGTTGTCGAACAGCGCGTCCTGGAACGAGTTGGTCTCTCCGGATCGCAGCTCGTTCTGCTCTCGGATCATCTCCTCGCACCACTCGCGCAGGTTGAACAGGCGCAGGATGTTGTTGTCGGCAACGTCCTCTTCGAAGTTGGCGTCGCTGACACCGTCTCCGGCATCGGCAATGGCGATACGCGCCGCATCCGCACCGTACTTCAAGGTCAGGTCGCGCAGGGTCATGAAATTGCCCGTACTCTTGGCCATCTTCTCGCCGTTCAACATGAGATGCCCGTTGGCACGGACGCCACGAGGCCAGTACTCCGGAGGGAATATGGCCAAGTGCACATACAGGAAAAACGTGAGATGGTTCGGGATCAGGTCCTTGCCCGAGCTTCGCACGTCCAGCGGGTAAAAGTACTCGAACTCGCGGCGCATGCTCTCCAGCGTCTCCTTCGGAATTTTAGAGTCCTTCAGCACGTCGTCGCTCAACTCGCGGCGGCAGAAGATGTAGTCCCACACCTCGTCGATCATCTGATCGGCTTCAATGCCGCCAATGCCCTTTTCGCGGCCAAACAGGTCCTTTTGCAAATAATGGGCGATGGTGTAGTAGGCCATGTAGATGGTCGAGTCGCTCAGACTCTCAACCAGGAACTGGGGGTCCCACGGCAGCCTCGAGCCCAGGCCGAAGCTCCTCGCGCACGCCCACTGGTTCAGCCAGTTCAGGACGCCCTCGAAGCTGTTCTTGGTTTCCGAGGTATACGTCTCCAGGCCCTTTCCGTCGGCGTTCTCAACCCACTTCAGGGCGGTCTGCTTCCAGGACTCCTCGCCGTAGTCCAGGTACCACTGGTCCATCAGGGCCACGATGCAGTCGTCGCCGGATCTGCTGACGACCTTGCGCTCGGGCTCCGAGTACGCGAAAGCCTCTCCGGCGTCAAACAGCTGGGTCCTGACCTTGGGCTTGGCAGTCTCGACCTTCTCGCCCTTGAAATCGCCCACCTTCAGGACACCCTGGTAGAAGCCCTCCTTGTATGCCAGCTCCTTGGCCTCCTCCAGCTGCTTGGTGTCCTTGGGCGACGCAATCTTCAGCTTCTTGACCAGGAACGGCGCGCACAAGTCGCCGTACGAAGGAGTTTCGATGATGGGGAAGATCTCCAGCTCGGCCCACTCCTTCTTGATGCCGTAGTAGTCGGCCTTCTTGGCCAGTTCGTTGATGGTGGCGTAGTCGTCGGGGCTGTCCGAGGGGACAGAGGTGACAACGCCAGTGCCCTTGGTGGGCAAGACGTTCTCCATGGGCAGAACCCGAACGCCCTCCTTGTGGCACGACAGGGGGGCATTGATCAGAGTGCCTACAAGGTCGGAGCCCAGGATCTCACCAGCCTTCTCAATGACACCCTGCTTGGCCAGAATTCCTTGATAGGCTATGTTCCGGGCAGCTCTGTCCGTAACCACGTAGTAGGCCTTCTCGCCCGCCTTGAAGATGCCGTAGTTGATCTTGGGTCCGACGAAGCAGCACGTCTGTCCGTACATGGTCTCGGGTCTCAGGGTGGCAGGCACCAAGAAGACATCGGAGCCCTCCGGCAGCTTGCCCTTGACGGCCTCGGCAGCTTTGGGTGCCCACTCCAAGACCTTCAGCTTCAGAGCGGTATACTCTTGCGGGTTGACTGCCTCTCCCTCGGCGCGGTCGTGGTCCATGCACGGCTGGCCGTCCTTGATGGAGTAGATGGTATACCTCTTGCCGAACTTGATCTTGTTCAGCTCCTTCAAGCGGTTCATCTGCCATCGAACGAAAGCGTCATAGTAAGGGTTGGCGTCGGTGGTGACAAACGATCTCCGCCAATCGATTCGGCACCCCAGGTTGGTCAGATCCTGGATCGCCAGCGGCGGGAAGAACTCCAGCCAGTATTGCGGATCGGCAAACAGATGAATCTCCTCCTGGGGAATGCCAATCGACTTCATAATCTGGAACTGGTACTTGAGCTGGGCAGTCTTGGCTTTGGCTTTGCTCTTGTTGGTCGTGAACTTGGTGACGTCCTCCTTCTTCGCCTTGCTGGCCGCGGGGGCAGGCTCCTCCTCGGCGGCCTCCTGGTCCTCCTTGTATCCCGTGAAGTCGCGACCGAAGAGTTTAATCTCGTTGACCAGCTTGTCGGCGCACGCCTTGATTGGCATGCCCGTGCAGTGGAACGCCATGGGGAACAGGGCCCGTTTGCCCTGCATCCGGGCCACGCCGGCGGCGAACTCGACCTTGCTGGCCGAGAAGGTGTGCCCGGCGTGCAGGACGCCGTTCATGTACGGATACGGCATGCATCCAAAGAACTTGGGCTGTCTCTCTCGCAGTTCGGCGGCGGAAATGGAGTGCAGCGGCACCTCCTGGATCGAGGGGGCATTTTGTTCGAAGATGCGGTCTGCCGCCCACTGTTCCTGATACTTCTTCTCGACGACGATCAAGGAATCTCGCTTCTCGGTCTGAGGAAGTTAATAAGTGTTTAACAAAGCAATATGGGCGAGGCGTTCACGTACTCCTTTCAGCTCCTTGGTCTTGGGCTGGGAAATGCTGAGGGCCTCCATGGCTTTGGGTGTCGAATCCATTGTCGCAGCGCTTGCGGTGCAGTTGGCGATATCTCGCGGAAATCGGAGGGTCTCGTCGTATTTTTGCGTTTCCACGCTCGTCGTTGACTCCTTTGCGGGTGCGAACTGCGCCGTGCTGACCTTTGACTCTGGCCACGGGCAATCTTGAGTCACAGTCGAGCGAGGTCGAGGTGAGGAGGGGTGAAAATCGATCGCGGGGCAGAAGTCCCAGGGTGCTTGGTGTGGCGCTACAGATCCTGGTCCCGTGAGGCGGTGCTGTGGCTGCCCTATCCAGCCTAGGCCATGCTCGCCGTATTCCTTCCAAGAGCCTCGACAGCGTCATACGAGACTCGCCCATCTCCTACATCGGGCACGGGAGTCGCAACTTCACGGCGCAATGTTCCCGACGCTCGCCAGACGATTGGCCCAGGCGGCAAAGGAGCCCATCGCGAAGCGGGCGCCGCTGACCGTGGCCAGCAATCCGCACAAGGCGAGAAAGGTGTGGCCGCCGAACTTCAAGGACCTGAACCACCAGCAACAGCTCCGGTTCGAGAAGAAGTACAAGCGTCGAATCTTCCTCGCCAGCAGGTCGCCGAGGTGGGAGAAGGGCGTCAAGTTTGCGCAGCTCGCGACCATTGCAGGTCTGTTCCGTCCCGAGCCGTGGATCTCGGTGCTAGGCACTGACTCTTACTAGCCGCGCTGGTATGGCTGCTGTTCTACTCCGAGTTTGAATGGTGGGGGGAGAAGTACAAGCCCTCTGAAGAGGTTCGTCCGTCGAGTTGGTCGTTTACGGGTCGTGTGCTAACTTGCACCAGATGCGCCGCCATGCCGCCAACCTGTTCGGCGTCCTCGATCCCGATAAACGATACGAACGACGAAAGGATGCGCCGGAGATGAGCCCGCCGGCAAAGGGCCCGGAGTCGGAATCCAAGTGAGCTGTACTATATCATGCACCATTTTGCGGCGCTCGGCGTTATACCCCATATCAGGTCAACATGCACGGATGGGATATTTTTGAATGTATCATTGGACTCTTTTCTGTGCCACAGCCTTTCATGCTGCATCATCGCCCTGCCCATGCAAAGTTTCCACTCATGCTGAGACCCGAGCCCAGCCCGGAGCTCCGCCCTTCGTTGACGGGCCGCTTCGCGACGGTCCCTTGCGCCCTCACGCCCGAGACGATGCGGTCCAGGCTCGTCTCGATGACCACTCCTCCGATAATCATCTCGGACAGCGTAGCGTGCAGCGTCTCGAAGTTGAAGATGAGGTCCAGCTCGCACACGTTCTCGAAGAGCTTGTCCAGGGCCTCGACGTAGACCTGTATCAGGTCGATGAGGGCGAGCGGCGACTCGGTCGACGTGGATATCACGATGAAGTAGAGCGTCGCATAGTTGCGGTAGGTGACGAGCGAGGGCACGTCGTTCTGCTCCTGGGACGACGTGTGCGAGGTGCCCGACGCGGCGAGCAGCGGCGGCAGGGGCAGGAAGTTGCAGGAGCCGGACGGTCGGTTCGAGACGAGGGTGAAGATCTCGGATATCAGCCGCTGCTGGATGCTCGTTTCCTGGACGCCGCGGGTCAGCCTGCGTCGGCACACGGAGGGCGGGCGTTGCGCGCGCGCGACTTGCCAGCTGCGTGTAGAACTTGGTCAGCCGGGGCTGGCCCTGGCCGTTGAAGACCAGAAACGCATTAATCATTGTCCAAGGGCGAGGCCGGGGCTCGTCATCCTCGCAGTGAGGCGGAGACGAGCCGAGGTGGGAGGTGGTGGGGTTCATGGGATGTAGCAGCTAACAGCCACAGATGACTAACTGGAGCTCGGCCAACCGCAGCTTGCAACGGCCGTGCGCTGCAGCTTGACGTACGAGTACGAGTAGGCTGATCGTACGAAGCACAGCGGGGAACAGCTCGATCCGACGCAGCTGCAGCATCCTCTTCCTCCACCCTCGCCGCGGCCACGACGACGACAATTGGCCCCGGGACAGCCGTCTGCGATACGAGTACTTGCTCCCACGTACTCTTTGCACGCCGACCTCCTCACCTCCACGTCCGCCATACCGCGAAACGCCCCGAGCGGATTCCTCTTCGACGTTCCCGCCAGCTCCATCATCATGTCTCGACGAGGCCTGATCCAGGCCTCGCGGCTCGTCACACGCGCCGCCCAGAGCTCCAGCGCCGCCCGCGCCGGCTTCCGCCTCGTCCCGTGCGCCTCCCGCGCCGCCCTGCCACAGCCGACCTGCCCGCGGCGGCTGTTCTCGGCGTCGGCGGCCCGGGCGAGGGGCATCATGCCGCACACGGAGCACCCCGTCAAGGACGACACGGCAAAGGCGGAGCCGACGTACGGGGTGGTCGGGCTCTCGGACAGCAAGTACCACGAGCTGGCGGATGCCTACCTCGACGCCGTGCTGGCCAAGTTTGAGCAGCTGCAGGACAGCAGGGAGGACATCGACATTGAGTACTCGGTGCGTCGCCCCGTCGCAGGATGAAGCCCGCGCCCATGCTGACCATCTGACTCCCCGCCACAGGCCGGCGTCATGACCATCACGGTAGCGGACAAGGGCACCTACGTCATCAACAAGCAGCCCCCGAACAAGCAGATCTGGCTCTCGTCGCCCATCTCCGGCCCCAAGCGCTACGACTGGTGCATCGTCGGCGAGAGCCAGGGCGAGAAGGAGGGCTCCGGCTCCGGCCACTGGATCTACACGCGGGACGGCATGAGCCTCAACGAGCTCGTCCTCAACGAGCTCGACGTCGTCATCGATCCCTCGGCCCACAGCTAGTG
This sequence comes from Tolypocladium nubicola, assembly GCA_024340505.1. Classification (NCBI taxonomy): domain Eukaryota; kingdom Fungi; phylum Ascomycota; class Sordariomycetes; order Hypocreales; family Ophiocordycipitaceae; genus Tolypocladium; species Tolypocladium nubicola. The sequence continues at coordinate 7,610 of JALHCA010001270.1, forward strand.
ACCGCCGTTGGCAAACGAGAAGCATTCAATCCTGTATTTTTGGGGGGGCTCTGGTCTGGCATGGCATGGCTTGCACCAGCAAGGCGATGTGATATCCCGTCTTTGTGTATTATTGTCTAGGTTTCCGTTCAAGCCAATGTGAAAGCATCCAACAAGGTGTGCCGTTGCGTCGTATCCTCCTCTGCTGAGTGAACAATATCGTACAGCGTCGTTGGTTCGTTGGTTCGGTTGCTCGTCACTGAGACGAGCACAGTCGCTCGTTCCGCGCTGGTTGCGTCGAGATGTCCGTGAAATAGCCAGCCTTGTTTTCCATGGGTATCGGCGTACCGAGGCGGTACTCCCTGCGGCTCAATGACGGCCTGTCCATGTGAACGGCGCAATCGACTGGACAGCATCACCGCAGACACAGCCCCATGCTCTTGTTGAGCATCGCAACCGTCATGTCGTAATGCATCATGGCCGTCTCCTGCTCCCCCTTCATATCATTCCTGTCCCCGCATCAGCCTTCCCGTCTCTCAACCCCCCATACTCGGCCCTTCTGGGCGTCGAGGACTCACCTCTGCTGGCTCTCGTGCACCAACTTCTTCCAGTTCCTCCGCTCCCGCGCCCACTGCAGCCGCACTCGCAACAGGTTCTTCAGGATCCGGTGCTCCAGCCCCCTCTCCCTCGCCGCCGCCTGCACGAACCACAGCGTCCGCTTCGCGCCCTCGGCGTCCCACGCCGCCGCGCCGTTTCGGAACGCCGCCCGCAGCTGGTCCCGCGCCACGTACCGCGCCGGCGACGAGAACTGCACCGCCTGCAGCAGCGCCCGGTAGATGTGCCGGTAGGCGTGCACAACGTCCGTTTTGGCGGCCATGGCTTTGTTGTCGGTCAGGTTGTGCTCCTCATTGTGTGCCACCTCGAATATATGGTGGTGAGTGGAGTGAGAGGTGAACGTTCTCAATTCGGCAGCCTTGCAGATGGGTGGAGCACGGGCCATCGACGGTTCACCAAGCAGACGACACAAGATATACGCATGTACGGAGTCCCTATGCTTTCAAAATGACGCTCTTTTTACACATTGATCAGTTATTCCTGATTGAAGTTAAAATACACTCGAGGTATCATGTCTTCGCTCTCTCCTTGTCCACTGCAGTGGCGACTACACATTCAACCAAGTCAACCGCGTCGCCCCCAACCACAGCTACCTCGCCATGGTTCGTCGCATTCTATGCGCCGCTCATCAGAAATCACATCCCATCCCCACGATTCGCCGTATTGCTACGATGCCGTCCTGTGCCAGGTGTGCACGTCTACCCTTGCCGCCTTCAAACCGCTCGCGGCTGGCCGTCTCATCGTCCATGCCAACTCAGGCGAGCTGTGTGTTTCCGTATCCCTGAGGACGTTGCGTTGAAGCCTCATGCTGCCGTCTATATGCAAAATTCTATTCGCGTAAATGCACATGAGCTTTGCTTCAGTTGCCGTTGTTGTTATTGTTGTTGTTGTTGTTGTTGTTGTTGTTGTTGTTGTTGTTGTTGTTGTTGTTGTTGTTGTTGTTGTTGTTGTTGTTGTTGTTGTTGTTGTTGTTGTTCATGTTGTTGCGGTTGCCCTCCTCTTGCTGCCCAAGCGGCGCATAACGGCCTTGGCCGCTACCGGCGCTGTCGTCGCGTCCGCGACCGACGACTCTGGACAACCAACCACCGATGCTTCGGTCTTCGCCGCCGCTTGTCTGGATCTGCGACTTGTTGTCGTCGTCGATGTCGGCGCCGGGTTCGAGGGACAGGCCGGGGATCGGGCTCGACGCTGCCATGCCGCCACGACCGGAGCCAGCCGGCGATCCGCCCCGCATAAGAGATCCCGTCTCGGCGTGGATCGAGGGAGTGCCCGCGACTGTGCTGGCATCGCCAAATATCGAGTCCATGTCCTCGAGGCGGACTCCGCAAGTCTCCGGGTAAATGAAGTATACTGTTGAAAGTCAGTCGTCTGCTCGCCGCCCCCGCTTTCCTGTACAACTTACCGATTACAAAACTCGCCACGCAGAAAAAGGCGTGAACGAGATAAAGACGCCACTTGATCCATTCCTGCAAAATTGGAGTCATCTCGCCGACGAGCCAGTTCGCGGCCCAGTTCGTGGCCGTCGACAGACTGGCGCCCTTGGATCGGATGCTGAGAGGGAGAATCTCGGGAGGATAGAGCCATGGGATGGGTCCCCACGAGTAGCCAAACGCCGCGTTGTAAATCATGACGAAGAGCACCACCAGTCGCGGGGTCCACTTGATGTCGAGGAAGATGAAGTAGGAGATAAGAGACAGCGATATGGCCATGGCCACTGCGCCGGAAAGCAGGATTGCTCGTCGACCCCATCGATCCACGAGATACCAAGGCGGAATGGTGGACAGGAAGTAGGTGATGCCATTGAGGCCAGTCATGAGGACTGCATCGTGGCCAACCCAGCCTGCCGACTCGAAAACGTAAGGAGCGTAGTACGAGATGACGTTGATGCCGTTGAGTTGCGCCAGTCCCTGGGCAGACATGGCGATGAAGACTCGGGTTTTGTATCTGCGGAACATGTCTGCGTATGTGCGCTCGCCTTCCTGGCGCTCAAGCAGCACGCTCATCTTGATCTCGCGGTACTCCTCGCGCGCCTTGGGGTCGTGAATATCGCCGCCGCCGTACAGATTTGCAATGACGACCATGCCCTCTTCGTCGTGGTCGTTGTCGAGCAGCCATCTACAAGCCGTCAGCAGAGTTGTCACGCAGGGCAATAGCCGGACCTCCTCACCGTGGGGATTCCACTATGATTAAGCTTCCCAGGCCCAGCAGGGCCCCCATCACACATTGCATCCCCAGGGGTATGCGCCAGGACATGTTGCTCTCGATGAAGCCGCAGCCGTAGTCGACCCAGACGGACGTGGTATAGCCGATGATGTTGCCAGAGAACTCAATGCACGCCAGCTTTCCGCGGTTGTGAGGAGGAGAAATCTCCGACTGGTAGACCGGGACGATGGTCGACAGCATGCCGACTCCAAGACCAGCAACAATGCGGCCAAGCATCATAAGAGCCATCGAGGTAGCGAGGGTCTGGAGAGCACCTCCGACGAAGAAAATGCATGATCCATAGAGAATGGTGCGCCGTCGGCCGATGATGTCTCCGACGCGGCCGACAACTAGTGAGGCAACGAAGGCACCAATCTCGAGGATAGCGACCATGGTTCCGACTTGGGCTTTGGACGGCTGGTTGAAATAGTCGATAAAGTATGGGCCTCTGGGGGTCTGCGTGTCAGTCGGGAGGGCTTCTCGATCGGTTCAGGATCGCTACGGGAAGGAGGTGACGAACGTAATGATGCCCGACATGACGCCTTGATCATAGCCGAAAAGAAAAACTCCGACGGAAACGAATATGCTGGTAAAATAACTGCAACGATGGCGGTCAGCACGCATCGCCTTGATTCTGGCGAGAGGACGTCGGGGGGGACTGCGTACAGAAGGGCCTTGCCCGTCAGGCCGTGGATGGAGCCCGACCGTCCCGACATGATGGCGCCGATGCAGCGTTCAGCGCGAGAGGGACGCCGGCGTGCAGTGCGAGGGACCTCGATGGCCTCTTTATCGACGACGCGGGATCGCGGCCGGGGGCGTTCGTATCGATGCGGCGACGGGTCGTGGATGCGGACCTTCTTGTGAAGCCGAGGCTGCCGCCTATGGACTCCGGCCAGCAGCTCCTCTTCGAGCTCGTCGGGCAGCTGGAGACGGACGGGATCGTCGTCGTCGGCGTGTCGCTCGCCAATGTCGCCCGTGTCGGTCCAGGAGGACTCGGAGCCGGAGGACAGTGGACGGAGCGGAGGGGCGTCGCTCCCCCGGAACGAGAGAAGCGATGCCGACTGGGAGTCTTGCTGGTCGTTGGCGGAGGGCGCAGGGAGGGTCCGCAAGGGAATGTTGGAAGGGAGACGGGAGGAGCTCGTGGGAGGAATGTTGGGCGGTCTTGGGGCTGTCAAGCAGCAGCGCCCACCTGCATTCAATTGAGGAGGAGGAGGACGGGGCAAGGGGAGCGCAGGCAGATGCAGAAGCCGAGGAAGAGAGTGACGACGTCGGCTGGCGGAGTCGAACTACCTGAACGGGGTCGAGCGACGGACGGCTCCAGTCAGTCATGGACAACGGGGCGCCCGCAACAGCCGCAGTCTGGGGTCGGTCCAGTCAGGCTCAGCCAGGTCGACGTACAGCAGCGGTGCGGGTTCGGCGGGTTCGCGTGCGGATGGGGCCGGGAGAGGCTGCTGTCGCAGATGACCACTCGCGACGGCACAGACGGCGTCAGAGAGGCGGGGGTAGCCGAGAAGGCTGCGTCGCTGGGCGTATGTATGTACAGGGAGTTGGGTTCGACGCGGTTGAGCTCTGGCGGGTCGACGGGTCGAGAGGCGACGGGTCGAGAGGCGACGGGTCGAGAGGCGACGGGTCGGGGAAATCCAAAAAGGCTGGCCGACGATGGGTGAAGCGGTTGAGTTGAGCTGGGTTGGAGGAGCACGAGATCACGTCCGCGTGCATGGCTTGATTGAGGACGGTAGGACCAAGAACGCCTCAAGCCTTCCCAACACGGCCGGCTCGGCGCAGCTCAGCTGCTCCCTCGCTCAGGGGTTTTTTTGCTAGGGGCTCGCCGTGTCTCTGGCTGTCCATGTCTCTGGCTGTCCGTTTGCAGGCGCCGCAATCGCTGCATTGCCCGAAGCAACCAGATTCGCTAGTCCGTAGATCCTCGCTCCATCCCACAGCTGGGGCGTCGACGTCCCTATCACAGCCCTGCCAGCGCCATTCAGCCTGGGCATTACGGGCCCCGTGCCCACGTGCTGAGGGCATCACGGCGGACGACGACGTCAGACGACAGCAGTAGCGCCACGTAGCGCCAAGCGGAGCCTGCCGGGCTCATCGCCAATTGTCGTCGTCGGGGGGAATCATTGCTGGCTACGGACTACGGACTAATTACATACAGTAATCCGTACTCGTATTTGCATCTTGCAGGTTGCTGCAAGCCTTGCACTGCCATCACGCGACCGAGGCCTGTCCGGCGCTGGAGAGCAGATCAGTCCGCCTCGCACCAACTGAGCGCTCCCGCCGCGTGTCTCGGACTCGGCAGCCGGTTCCGGTGCCGTCCCTAACCTCGTCCGTGTCCGACCGAGACGGCCGGCGCCGGTGCGCTCCGGGGACACGGGCCTACCCTATACCGCCCCTGACCCACGCAGCGCGTCGCAGCAGTCACGGATGAAGAAGTACTTGGAATTGCCGAGAAGTACCTACCTGGCATTGGGAGACTCCTCGGCGTACTCGTACGACCCCCCTGGCTCTCGTCGACGCATTCCGATCCAGCTGTCATCTAAATGCCGACGTCCACGTCCGGGAAATATGATGTGATCAACTCCTCCACCATCCCGTTGCCATTCCCCATCGCCAAGTACAGCGGCGTTCGATTGCCGTCATCGAATACCTCAGTATCGGCGCCCCATTCCAGCAAGACCTCGGCGACGTCGTAGCAGATATCTTGCTCAGCAGCGTGGTGTCTGTAGCAATCGTGCTTGTTTGTTGCCCAGTTCCGCGGTTTTTTTGCCTTCGGGCAGAATTTAGTCACAGCGATATAACCGCTGTAATCTCCTCCACAGGCGCTGTCCAGACGTCCCGCAGTCTTTCAGGCGCAAGGAGACTATCTGTGTGTTTCGCGGACCGCAATCCACTTGAATGTGCCAGTTATAAAAGCTCTCGGAAGACCCGGGGAATAAAGCCTGCATGGTAATCTCGATTGCTTTCGCCAGACTTTCGCATGATGAATCAAATCGAGTCTGCAGTATAGTATGGCTTGCAAGATCCTTCCGTATTGTAACCATCTTCTGTGCTCTCGATATTGCGGGTGCTTTGTTCGTCTCTGCTGCCTCCAGCTGCCTGTACGTGCCTGGACCGCGGCCTGTTACAACTGCCAAGCCCTGAGCACCATCTTTCTTCATGGAAGCCTTGGTATCGGCTCAAGCTTCTTCCCTGATCCGCCTTTCTTCGACGGTCCGAGCCAAAGGGCATGGGAAATATCTCCTAGTGTCTCTGCGAACCACTCGAGCTCAAATTCGGGCATGAGTTCGTCGGACAGTAGAGGCTCCACGAGTCCGCGACAAGCCCAAGTTCTGACCGAGGTCATCGTGATGGCTCCGATCAGTTGAGCAACTGAGCCGGACCAGTGCATATTTCTCAAGCCGACGAATTGGATGATGAATCCAAACAGGCTGATCACGGTGTCGGCAATTGTCAGACTCTCCAGCTTCTAGGTCCTGCCCTTGAGCCTGTCATCCTTGCCCGCTCTTTCAGAGAACATGATGATGGCGCGGTCTTCCCGGGCATACATCGCAGAGGCCTGAAGACCTGGTCGCTCACGGTCCTCTCTTCTTGTAGCCAAACCATTCGGACTCTCCTTCCGCCGGCTTCCTTGTACCTCTTCTCGTCGGTGCTGGATTCCACGACATGGGCGCATAGAAGCACGCCGAGAGCCACGAGGACTGTTCCGCCTGTTGCCAAAGGACACGCCCAACTGTCGACAGGGCGTCCGTCCTTCGTGAACTCCAACATGCAGGTAACGGTGCCAAGCCATGCCAGGACACAAAGCTGAATAAGAACACTCAAAGCCGCCCAGAATCTGAGCTCGCCTCGTCCAAAGTTGTTGTGGCGATTAAGGGAGATGTTTGGTGCGGCGTTGCTTTCTCTTTGTATGACAACCGGTGTCTGGCGAAGGACGGTTGTCTGTTTGCTTCACGGTGTTGTCGCATTTCGGCCACCGAGGTGTTTTCTTTTGCCCTTCCAATGATGGCCTTGAGCCACCGTGGGCCCCAGACCCTGATGGCGCTCACGACGACGGTGATGATGCCCAGGGGGCCACGGCCAGCATGATGCAGTCCGACCATCCCATGGCTTCGCTCATAAACTGAATGGTGACTCGCTCGCCAAAGAGGGCTAGAATTCTATTAGGTTGGGTCTTAGCATATGTCTAAAGTGCCGCCGTACATGCTCCACGCGAGGACAGGAATGGAGACATACGGCGTCAGGTCTGTGAACAAGTTGTTGGAAAAGTCGTCCCCGGAATCTGCAGCTGTATATCCAGCAAAAAGAGCGGTGATGAATATGCCAACGCTCATGAATGACGCCATTCTGTCACGGAGTATGCGGCAATGTTGGCGTTGGAAAGCTTTCTGGTGACGACGAAAGCGCTCTGGCAAAGCGAGCAAATACACAAGATTTCCTTGGTGCAAGTACTCAGAAGCATTGGCTGCCGAGGGCCTCATTCTTCTATATAGTAGTACCTCGTACCGGAGGTTAATCGCCCATTTCCTGGCCTCAACAGATATTGACACGCCGTGCAATGTTCCATCCTCCTGCGCGGCGGCAGGGACCCGGATTACCAGCCACAAGCTCGAGCCGTCCCGCTTTGAAGCAATGGTTTGTATTGAATGATATGGAAGAGCCTTGATGTTTTAATGTGCGCCGTCTGCATGTTGGTTTGGCCTCTACATTTAATAGGCAGACAGGGACAGCCATACTTTGACCGGACGCTTGAAATAGGATATGTCAGAGTTGACCAACGAAACATTCAGTTCGAATAGCCAACCCGGGATGTGCAATAATCACGGTGTATGACCGCCCCAACTTCATCAGCGAGGCAAGAAGGCGACCAGCACTGCCATGTTCTGCAAGCACCCGACAGCGTCCACGACATGGCGTCGCAGGACAGGCGCCACATATTGGCTGCTAATCAACAGACCGCAAAATGATGCACGTATTCCTCGCGGTCTGGTCCGAGGATGAGAAGCGGGCAGGCAGCCAGTCGCTCGTTGCTTCTGGCGCCAACTGCCTGTGGTCCAACCCACCAGTTCGTGTAAGTGCGACCGGCAGTGTTGCACGACATTTGGAGAAACGACAGTGACCACCTATCGCGTGTGTTATCCGCGGGCATGCATGTATTCATTGCTTGTCGAGTCGGCCCTTTCGCGAGTGATTCCAGTGTGGACGGGATGGATGGTCAGAGCTGACCTGGACGGCGACGGCAAACCGCCGCAAGGCAAAGGTCTTGAATGAAATCAGCTATGTTAGTGCCTGTAGTGAATCACTTATAGTACAGAAATTGTTGTATAGAGACAGGAAGTTAGACGGGATAGGGCATGACAGGACGCGGTGCCTGGATCGAGTATCTCAAACCACTGCTTTCGACCTCCGCCATGCTCCGACCCTCGCGCCACAATCCGTAGCCCAGGCGCGTATCAAGAGTAAGTAGCAAGTGAAACAGGCTGCAGAGCCAGCGCTGCCGTCAGATCAGATTAACAATCAGTCATATCAATCAGATCAATCAATTCAATTCAGATCTAAATTTTTATCAGATCAAACAAATCAGATTCAAGTCTCTAGATATCTGATATATCTGATATCCCCGGATGTGCTCAGGATGAGTCCCTACCCTAGACCATAAAACGGGCTAAACCTATTATGGACGGTTTTATTAGTGATGTGGTACCCAGCTTTGGCTGGCCCCTTGTGACGGTTTGGGTTCCCAAGGGATAAACCGGCGGTTTATGTTGGCAGTAAGGTCAGGGCGTCGTGTCACGGTAGGTAATAGATCAGAGATC
>JALHCA010000295.1:0-20748 GCA_024340505.1 Tolypocladium nubicola
GGGGGGGGGTCGAGCGACGCAGTGTGGTGATGGGAGTCGCGCGGTAGTCGTCACGGGCAAGTCTGGAGTGCACGCCCAATGTCAGAGAACGGGACATGTGCATGGTATGGAAAAAATAGAAATCAAGTATCCTCGCTCCTCGCGCGCCTAACAAAAACTCCTATGCCCTCGTCCTACGTACGTCGTGTTCCGCAGAAATAAGAGAGTACATAAGCAGTACGAAACGCCGCATGGCCTCATAACAAATATCACACCCCTTCCCACACACTGCCACGCCGACAACGCCCCCATCTTAGACCCTGGTGGTACCGACGTCGTGTGCCGCTACTTGGCGTCCTGGAGCTTCTGGTTCATACCCATGAGGAGCTGCCGGATCGACTTCATAAGGTGCTGCTCCACGCCCTCAAAGTTGCCGCCCTGCTCGCCTTCGCCGGCGGGGGGCACGATGGTGGCGTCCGCGAGGCCGAGGACGCGGTCGATGGCGGAGAGGGTGACGGCCTCGGCGCGTGCCTCGCCGAGCCGGGCCTTGAGGGCCTTGATGGAGACGTCTTTGAAGCCGTTTAGCGAGGCGAGGACCTTGGCCTCGAAGACGGGCGGCGTGTCGGGCTGCGCGGAACCGCCCGGCGTGGGGCTCTTCTTGGTGAAGCCGTCGATGACTTGGCGGATGCCCTTGATGCAGATGGCCTCCATCTTGTCGTTCTCGGTCGCGTCCTTCTTGAGGCCGATGCAGCGGTTGAGAGCCGACATGACGATGGCCTCGGCCTTGGGGTTGCGCGCCTTCTTGAGGTTCTCGACCAGGCCGTTCTTGAGGCCGACCACGGCGGACAGCAGACGAGGATCGATGACTGGCCGAGGCGGCCCTCCCGTTGGCGGTGTTGCGGACGGGGGACGGGCATTAGGTGTAGCTGTCGGCTGAGATGCCGGGGCAGGCCCAGGCACCGTCTTCGCTGCAGTGACAGGAACCGCGGCTGCCGGGGGATGCTGAGCAGCGACGGGGGCAGGTGGATGTGCACCTTCTTCGGTTTTGACGGGGGGATTTGCTGGCGGCGGTGGTCGTGATGCATACGGGGAGCTGTACGAACCGGGCTGTGGTCCGCCAAGCGGCGGTCGGGCGGGAGCAGGCGGCGGTCCGTATCCTGATACATGCGTAGGGGCCGCCGGTTGAACAGCCGGCGGTTGATTCGGCTGCCCAGTCGGCGAGGCAGAGTTGCCATACGGCTGCATGAGCCGGGGAGCTGGCTGCCCAGGCTGCCCCGGGAACCCAGGGACTTGATAGCCCGGCGGTGCCTGGGCCGGAGGATATCCGGGCGCGCCAGGGGGCATATGTTGCGGTGCATTGTACGGGTAAGAATATGGTCCGTAACCTTGCGCCGCCAGTCCCCGGTCTGGCGACGAAGCCTTGCGTTTCTTGCCCGCGTCTAGCTCGACGCCAGGAACGCGAGACCACAAATTCGTCGTCTCGTCCTTCTTGAAGGCCTCGTTCCCGATGAGGTTGTGGCGGACACTGCTCTCCCAGCCCTTGGTCTCCGTATGGAAGTAGAACCAAGGATACCGCTGGCATATCCTCTTGTATATCTGTTTCAGCGTCAGGCCGTCAGGCCCTGCAGCTGTCAAAGTCTCGTCGATAAGAACGCCGTAATTCTTGTTCGGCTTCTGCAGCTGCTCCTCGGAGTAGTCCTCGATCTTGAGCTCCAGAGGAGGCGACTTTGGCCGCACTTTCTTATCTTTCTTCTCGCGGGCCCGCCTCTCCGCGTCAGAGCCCTCTCCTCCCTCCTCAGCCTTGGGTTTCCGAGGCTTGTATTTCCGCTTCTCTGGCCGGTCTCCAGCATTGTCCGGCAGCGGATGCTTCCTCGGGCGGCCGACCTTGCGCTTGACGGGGGGGTCGATGGGAGGCGCTTCTGGAAGCGTCTTCTTGGCCATCTCCTGCTGTTGCTTTTTGAGCAAGCGCTGTTCTCGCTTCGACATGATCCCATTCTTCGGTGGCCGACCCGGTCCTCTCTTCTTGGGTATCTGCGGCATCATGGGCTCAGGCTCAGGCAACGGCTCGTTCTTGACCCCTGCTTCTTCCTCTTCCTCTTCCGCCTCCTCTTCCGGCTCCGCTTCGCCATCGTCCTCATCACCATCCTCCCCGTAGTCGGATAGCTCTGGAGGACTGACTTCGACGTCGGACAATTCATCGCTAGTGTCTTGGATTTCTCCGTTGCCGTGTGACCGCTCAAAGTCGAAGCTCATCTCCTTGCCGCCGTGAGATTGCCGTTTCCTGGGAGCCTCCTCCTCCAAGAATTCCTCAGCGCCTGTGCGGCCCTTCTCCACGCCGTTGATCATGAACCGAAAGTCGATATCCTTGATCTGCAGCCGGTCGCCGCACTTCAGGACGACTTTGTCGCTCTTGTAATGAACGTCTTCGCAGAAGAATCCGTTCTTGTGCAGGGGAATCGCCTCGAAAACGCCCTCCTGCTGATTGTATGCAATCTTAAGATGCTCCCGGGAGATAGCCTTGGTTTTGCTGGCGATGTTGGGGCCCGGGGAGTGGATGCCGATGAACGGGACGTGCCACGGGGAGGGCCGCAGAGAGGTGAGGTCGACGGCGGCCGCGCCCGGGGTGTGTGACACGTATTGCCGGTTGGAGATCATGTTCTCCTGGGACTCGTCGATTTCGTTCTGTGACGAGCCCGTCGTGCTCGTCTTGCGCCGCTTTGCCGGACGCCCGTTGTCTTCGCTATCGGATTCGGGGCCCAGCATGCCGCCCTCCTCACTGACGTAGGATTTACTAAATTTGCTACGGTCGTGGTGAATCGGGGACGGAGGCGGAAGGCCCTTGCTAGCGTTCTCCTCGACCCGGCGCTTGTGCTCGTCGGCTCGCTTCTCGTCGCGGCGCGCCTGCTCGAGGGCGCGCTGATCTCGGCCGATGATGACGGCGTAGGTGGTCATCTGAAAGACGCTGTCGGCGAATTCCATGCGCGCGAAGGACTCCAGACCCTTGTCGGCTCCGGCCTGGCGCAGGGCATGGCCCGGGCCGAGGCCGTTCATGCCGTCGTTCAACATGTTGGGCAGCGTGACCTGCGACGGCGTGACGGTCGGTGGTGGCGACATGGCACTAGGGGCGCCAGACATGGAGGCCAGGGCCATCATCATGTAGGCGTGCTGGTCGAGGTTTCCCATGGGAGCGGGTGTATACGGCGTTGAGGGCGGGTATTGCTCGGAGGCGGTGGCCATGTTGGCAGCCGGCAACTGCTGCTGCTGATGCCGTTGCGTGTGATCGTGTTGTTGCTGCGGGTGATGCTGTGTTTCCTGTGCTGTGCTACCTGCGATGCCAGCTTCGGAGGCGTCTGGCATGGGCTCGTCCACCGCGTCGTTGTTGTTGATGTTGCCGACGCGGATGGGGGACGGGCCCGCTGGCGGTCCTGCAGTCGGCTGATGTATGGAAGACTCGTGGACACCGTCGAAAACCTTCGGGGGCGGCGGCGTCGACGGCTGGGCGGGTGCAGGTGCAGAATGCGCTACAGGCCCGGCCGAGGCAGAAGCGACAGGACTGGTCTGGGTCGCGGCGGCAGTCGCATTCGCTACCGCAGGCTCAAGCCCGGGCGCAGGCGCAGGCGTAGAGGATGATGGCGCCTCGCCGGCGGTGGTAGCGGCGACGGCGGCGTCGGAGGCGGCGACTTCGTGTTGCTGCTGCTGCTGCTGCTGCTCAGGCCCGTCGCGGCCGTCGCGGCCGTCGCTCGACGAAGTCATCGCTGCTCCTCCCTGCGACAGCTCCCTCGCCTCCGTCTGGGGCCTCTGGCGAATTGTCTCGGTGGCAGATGCGGCGATGGTCGGACAGCGGCCCGCCGTTCCTCTCCTCGCTTCGTCGTTGTTGATGCAGTCGCCGGATGGAGCCTCGGGGCGAAAAATATAGGCGTAAAATGGGCGGAACCTTTTCGCTGGGCTGGCTGGCTGCCTTGCGCGGACTGAGCCTCTACCGCGATGCCGGGGGGGCCAGATGCGGGAAGGCGCGACGTGATTGGCTGGACGGCGCCTGCCTCCTCACCTCACCGTGACGGCGGTCGCTCCAGCCGCCAGTAGCCACTTCTTTGGCATGGGCTGTTTCTTAGGTTGTCGGGTGGGCTTTCCCCGCAGAGAAGATGGTGAAGGGCATCAGGCAGGTTCGGGTGTGGTTGCGGTTGCTTCTGACGGACAGCTTTTTTTTCCGTCTCCAGTACCTTCTCAGTGGCATGATGCTAAGTAGAGACGATTACATTTGTGATTGAGACAACGGCAGCAGCCCGGGCGCCGGAATCAGGACTGATTCACAGACTCTTCTGCGATAGGCCGCCCCGTAAATAACATGTGAAGGCGCATCATCCCTTTCCCATGCTTGCATGTCTTTTGCATCACCCCATCACGAAGCTTCAGGTCTGGACTCTCAGCCCGGTCTGGACTCACAGCCCGGGCTGGACTCACAGCCCGGTCTGGGTTCACAGCCCGGTCTAGGACCCTCACCACAGCGAGACGAATGACAACGACAAGCAGGCACAAGGCTGAAACGCAGCGTGACCCATTGCATGGCTCGTTTCGTTTCGTTCCGCTATTGACTCCATGGCCCGCCTCGACGCTCATTCGTTGGCCCTTGCCGCCGCGAGCCCACCCAATGCCGTTGAACAACCCGACGGCCGAGCTGTTCCGCGGCGGCTACCGTGACGAGGCACGGCGACTTGGGTCTCGCAACGGATGCGCTAGTAGCCTATCGCTACGCGCCGAAGGACAATTTTACGAGTCTGGGTCAGATGTGAGGCTGGTATAAACAGACAGGTGTGGTTGGAGGTGCCGACTCCGTGTATATAGATGGAACCAAATCTCGCCAATGCATTTCCAACACTGACTGGGTGCATTTGTTCTTGGAATTTACTTCACTGTACTAATATCTTTTTCAAAACCTTGTTCTCTTCGAAGTCGTCGTGAGACCTCGCTCCCTAATGTTGTTCCACATCCCCTTCCGATCAAGTCGCAACAAGCCCTCGCCAGCCATGGCTCACCCCTGGAGCCGGCACCCCGACCACCACGGGCGACACCCAAGGGACCCGAAGCCGCTCAAGCGAAGCGACACGACGCACTCGCGCTACGTGCAGATGCTGCTCGACCAAGACGACATCCCCACATCGCACAACGTGCTCGCCTCCTTCTTCGTCTGGCTGCTGCTCGCTGGCTTCCTTGTCTTCCCAGGCACGTTTACGAGCATAAAGCACTCCATAGAGGCCAAGGGCGACAACGAATGGGGCGGCAAGGCGACTGAGACGATCTTCAAGAGTGTCAAGAACATCCCGCTGCTCGTCATCGCGGCCGTGGCGTGCGGCGTGTCCGTCATTGGGGTGGCGAGCCTGGCGCTGCGGCACCTCGACAACTACGTCTGGCTGCTCCATAAGCTGTTTGCCCCGGGAATCGCCAACAGCCTCGCCGGCTTGATATCGACGCTCGTCGGCGTCTATTCGCAACAGCACGGATCATGGAGTCCCACGGCCAGGGTGACGGCCATTGTCGAGAGCTCGTGCTTGGGAGTCAGCGCGATCCTGTTCCTCGTCTTTGACAGGTTCCTGCTCCAAAGGGTCAAGCAAAACCACGGAGCGCACTACGACAAGTGGCCGAGTAACAGAAGCTCAGAGGGGACGTCTGGTGAGAAATGGTAGTGGTGGAGATGACAAAAGGGCTGGAACCTGAAAAAAAGAACTGCATGGTGAGAGATCAGGCGATAGAGGCGGCCGTGTATCATAATCATCAATGGATGGCCGAGGTTGGATAATGCGATACCTTTACCGAAGCAAAGGGTTTCGTTCTGAGCCTCTAGACTGACGGAGCTTCCGCTTGACCAGCCAGTCTGACAATCTGTAGGCCCAGTGACAGAGCATGCCGGCCAAGAAGCCCACAGCATCGTTTCGGAACGCCATGATGCCAGCCGTAGTCGTCAGCATAACAGTCCACCGCTCGAGACGCTCCTCGTCGGCGAGCTTGCGATGCTTCCTCAAGACCCCCGAAGACCCTTCCCGGTCCGCAGACTCTTGCCATAGATCCGGAGCGCCTTGGTTGAGGGTGTAGCCGACCTTGGCCAGCTCCAGCCCAGCAGCCAGGACCATGATGCCAAGCAGGCTCTTGGGATACTGCCTTAGCAGGTCGATAAGCGTTTCCCCGAACAAGAGACCTAAGATGAGCTTGACGAGGCCGAGGAAGATGACACTGGCGCCGCTGCGAGCACCGAAGCGGTACTGCGCGGCCAGTCCGCCGGCACCGTGGCACACGGGCATGGCTCCGAACCAGGTACCGGTCAGGTTCATCATGGCGACGCTGATGCCGACGGAGGTAACAGAGGGGGCAGGCAGCTCGGGGAGGAGGTCACTGGACAGGGCACTGACGGCGATGATGGAGTTGAGCGTCGTCAGGGGCAGTTGTCCGATGGCCATCCACAAAGCCGGCGCGTCATGCTTGCCGACCCACGTAGGCAAGCTGAAGCGAGGACGCCAGACATGGAACCACGGCAAGCTGTGCTCGAAGGTAAGCACCTGGACTAGGGCGAAGATCATGGCCAGGATGAAGAAGCACAGCGCATAGGGGAAGCGAGGCAGCCGCTGGGTGGCGATGAGCACGAGGAAAGCGAAGACGGCCCAGAGACGGTTATCAAGGGCCGGATGGACCCAGTGCAACGGCTGCAAGAGGGACGTGCCGGCGCTGATGATCAGGGACAGGCCGGCGCCGAGCTGGATGCCCTTGACAACCGGGATCGGGACGACGGCGACGGCCCAGCGCAGGAGGCCGGTGACGCTCATGACGAGCACAGCGGCGCCAACCCACTGGCCGGCAGCAGTGACGACGTCCATGGACGGGTCCCCGCGTCCCGAAATAGCGGCCGAGGCGATGGCCTGCAAGCCGGATACCGATCAGCACGCATCTCGCCAATTGCCCGCCAGAGGCGAACAGCCAGGCGACATCTCACCTTCATCGGCTGGACGGGCAGCGGGATGCCGAACACCACGCCGGTGAGGACATTGAAGACGCCCGAGAAGACGAGCGTCGAGCCCAGGTGGATGGAGCCCTGGACCGCAAGGGCAATCATGAGCGGGAGCAGCGTCCCGAGATCGCCGAGGGAGCCCGATATCTCGGCGAGGGGCGCGCGGCGAAAGGTCGAGACATTGTGGCCGTTCATGCGGCGGACGGTCGCGAGCCACGAAGCCATCGCGTGGACAGCTGTCGGAGGGTATTCTTGCGCAAACGGATGCGGTCAGGAAACCGGCATAGGAACGGAGGCACAGCAGGGAATCGCCAAGCACACGTCAAGGCATGGCGAGGGGGCGTGCAGGTCTGTCGTCACACAAGCCGGGCGTTGGTCAGTCGTCATGGGTGTGGCAGGGCGGCACAGGGCGACGTCGAAGTCGGGGAACGTACGCGCACTGTGCGGCCACACTATGCTCCGAGTCGCCCTGCGAAGCAGCGCGTGGGGGCGAACAGAGGAGCCGCAGTGCCGTTGCCCGCGGTCCGTGGAGTTTCCTTTGCTTGGCTCGGATCCGAAGATCCAGAGCAGGCGAGGAACGGCAGTCGATCCCGGTCAAACAGCGCAGGGGATTGAGCGACATGGATTGTCCCAGGAGCTCAGCCACTAAGACGCAAGGCTGATGGAAGGCATGGAAGACTAATGGAAGGCGATGCAGTTGTTCTTTACGGGACTGCGCCGTGTCTCCATCGCCTCTGGCTCCTCGACGGCCTCGGCGGCCGAATCTCGCATAGATACCAAGGCTGGTGACGATGGATACCGGGTCCAGGGTTGTACTCGTAACGGGCGCCAGTCTAGAAGCATTTTGCCTGCCCGCCGGATGGCATGGCAAGCCTCGGGCGTGCCGGACCTGCGGTGGAGTCGGCGGGCGGTCGAGGTCGGATTTGCTGTGGATGCGCCGGAAACAACGTACTCGTAGCGCTGGCTGGCGGACAGTGGACGGCGCACCGTACGAGGACTCGCCCAGCGGACAGTACAGGCGATACCCGGGCGGTGCTCGATCTGCGGCTGCGCGTTGCTTGGAATCCAATCAAGTCCCGTTCGCGACAGACACCGTGTCCGCTCGCCCCGCCAATGCTCGACGGCCGCCTCCGCGTCCTGGGCGCCGAGGCGCCAGCTCGAGCCAATTCCTCGTCTCTTATCGCGGCCAAGGACCTCGGCTGCGCACTCGACGCCGTCGCGCACTGTGGACTGGAACTGGTGCCGGCGGGCCAATAACAGCGACACGAGAGGCGGATGTGATAACCACTCACCATGGCTCTCGCGCCTCGGTGTGAGGGAGCACCACCAGCGCGTGCGTGCCCGAAATTCGCGCAGGCTGGCAGCCAGCAGGCATTCGATCCCCACATGGGACCGCCAGGAGGTGCGTAGCTCTGACCGCGCTGCCGTGTTCCGAGCAGCTGCCAGCGCCATCGTTCACCCATAGCCGGCCGCGGCGCTCGTTATTACCCATCCGTGCTGCGTCCCGGGCGGCGCCGCTAGTGGGCGAGGCTCGTTTCGTCTCGAGAGTTTTTCTCGCCCGTTCGCCCTCGTGTCCTGAGTCCACCTGCGTCGTCTCCGTGCCATTGACTGCTCCTCTGCCGCCCGTCAGCCGAAGCCTGTAAGTCGAGCTCCTGTGCTTCGTACTCCGTACCTCTCCGGGCGGCGGGAACGCACGGCGCGGCGGGCCCTGCAAGGACCTCCATGCCGTCTCCATGCCGTCTGTAGCACGCCCGGAGCGTCTCCCCTCAGTGGTCCGTGTCGTGACGTGCGGCTCCACTCTTCGCTCTAGGGCCTCCCCAAGCTGATCAACAAAATCGTCGCCCAGTCCGCCGTCGCGCCTCGAGTCAATTGTCGCTCCTCCACCTCCCATCCTCCTCCGCGGCCCTCAAAGGTAATTCACCCTTGTGATCCTGTCTGGACTGAATCTCCAAGGCTCCGACTGGGGCGAGCCGCGACGGTGGCCGACGTCTGCCCATGCGACAGTGCTCCTCGGCACGCTTTGGCCGGGGGTGGCATGTCCAGGGATGGCCTGTCCGGGGTCGTCCCTCGTCGAGTCTCCTACTCGTACGGGTGGCCGAGGCGTTGCGCAATGCCATTGACTGCACCCGCGCAGTGATGCTCTCGATTGGCTTCGTCGTTGTCGACTCGCAGCCTCGATCGCTCGTCTCGGCCATCCGGTCACTCCGCTTGACTTACATCCGTTGCTGACTTCGTCCGTTTACAGCAATCCTCTCTCCACTCCCACCTGTCGCAATGGCTGCCATTACCACTCCTCTCCTCGCCCGCGAGGCCCTCAACCAGTTCGTCAAGCGCGGCAACTGGGCCTCTGAGAATGTTGGTGTCATGGTCGTCTTCTGCATCGTCGGTGTTGGTACGACACTGCTGCCCCTCTCCAAACACGCCCTGCACTCGAGTCATGCGGCTAACAACTTACCGCAGTCGCCATCGGTCTCGCCTGGCTCTTCATCCACAAGGCCCTGGCGAAACGCAAGGCCGCGAAGCCCACCTTCTAAGCGACGCCGGCGAGTGTGCCGGGATGGGAGGGTGAAGGGGTAGTGCTGGTGGAGGAACGACACACGGGCGGGATGCAGTCGCGCGATACAAAGGCGGTGTTCAGTCACCGTGGTCGACCTCGAGCGACACGACGCGCGCGCCGGCGGCCGAGCCACTACTCCCGGCCTCCAACAGCCTGGTTCGCCCCAGCCCCCGTGCGCGACATTTGAACCGACCTTCCATCTCATCGCCACCATTTTATCCTGATTTGACGCGGTGTATTTGATGGAGCTCAGACATGTGTGGGTGTACATATTGCATCTTGCGGCCATGGGCGGATGGGAGTCGTTGGGAACGGTGTACCTGTGCTTCGTGTTCGTGCTCTGCTCGACCCCGTTGCTAGGCTGCTGTATTTCTATATTCTAATTACTATTGATACCTCTTGTCCAGCAGGCCGGTCCCCCGTCTTCAAGTGCCGCAACGTGCGTCTCAGCTTCCCGGTTCCTTTGATACTCAGGCTCACCAAACAGGTCGCCCTGCCCATCTTACAAGCCCTCCTTTGCCAGCATATCCGTGATGCCAAGGTAAAACGCAATCGCGTTAAAGTTCCTCTTCATGCCCATCCACTCGCGCACAGTCCACCGCACCCGGTTCGGCCAGTTGATGAGGTCGAGGTGACTTACACCCAGCAGCGTGCCCTCGTACGTGCCCCAGCGACTGCTGTCCACGCTCACCAGCCCGTCGTTGGGCCCCTCGGCTTCTTCGATTATACTGTGCGACAGCCTGAACGGGCTGAGAAGCGGCGGCTCGCTCATCACCGCGCCGTACGAAAAGTACCGCACCGAAGGGTCGTCCTCGGTGCGCGGGTTGAACTCGTCGGCCATGTAGCGCGTCGTCAGCTGCGCAAACGCATTGGTGCCCAGCCCGGCGCGCTTCAGCACGCCGTACAGCCTGGGGAGGTGGATGGGGCCGGCGCCCTCCTCTAGGAGGTAGTCGGCAAAGGTGCTGCCGCGGTGGGGCGTGGAGATGGTCGTCAGGGAGGCGACGCGGACGCCGGGCGTGGCGCGGAGGAGGTGCGAGATCATGTAGCGCGCGTCGAGGCCGCCCATGCTGTGCGCGATGATGTTGACGGGCGCGGGCGGCGTGCCGGGGGTTGGATCGGAGGCGGTGGCTATGTCGGCGGCGAGCTTGGCGGCGCGGTCCTCGATGGCGTCACTGGGCGGGACGGAGGCGGTTATCACGCGGGAGCAGCCCTGCGCGATGAGGGCCTGCTTGATGCCGTGCCAGTACTGCAGGGGCGGGAGGACGGCGGAAAGGGAGAGCTCCGAGAAGCCGAGGAGGCCGTGGGCGAGGACGATGGGGTGCTTGGGCGTTGCTGCGGTTGTCAGTCCGGCGGTCTGTCTGGGGCATTGGACACCCAGGGGGCTGCGTACCGTATTCTTCGCGTACGGCCGCGTAGTCATCGGCGATTTGGCGTCCGAGATCACGGATCCGGGGGTCGCTCTCGCGGCGATGGGAGCGGCTGGTTGCCAAGCTGCGGTGACGACATGCTGGGCGCGGGAGGTGCTGGCGCTGCGACCAGCGTCCAGCTAGGATCGAGATGCTATAACAGGGCTGCCATCGACTCATGGCTCCCGTGTGGTAAGCTCATGAGCGACCTCGCGGTGGTGTAAAAGGTGCTAGGTGTGCGTGTTTGGATGAGAGGGCCGTGAGATCTGGTTGAGAGTGAGTGAGGGGCTGACGTCACCGAATTACCTGTGTGATGCCCCCCAGGAACCAGGCAACCAGGACGCAGCTTTCCAGTTTTGCCATTGGTCATATTGCCAATTGAACTAGACGACACATGGATGCCCCTGAAACAGCTCTTGATATGTCCGCCAGAAAAATTCCAAGCGCGATTGGACGAATTGCAAACACAAGACGCCCGGAGGATAGCTGCAATTTTCACCAGACAGACGTGCGGTCTTCAATGCAGGGCCTCTGCACTTTATCAGGCAATTTTCAGAGAGCCGACAGAAATTCAAGCCACGAATTGACGGTGGCGAGTTAGAGACACTCCAATGAGGAGGAGCATCTCGCCCAGTCGAATTGACGCCATCTACGCATGGACTCCAGGAAGACGAGGAAGACGAGTCACACGACATCGGAGAAATCCCAGCATCCATGCGGTTTCCCACGCGACAGTGGGTCTGTCATGAAGAGTTACAAAAATACCTCGTACGAAGTACGTGGAACTAGAAGAATCCGTGCGAATCAGTCTTGCTGCAGCCGGCCTGCAAAGTGCCCTGGCCCCTTCAACCCCAGGAAGACGCAGCCACCCGCGTCTCGTGAGCGGAGCCGAGGGGATAGATCACGAAAGTCCATACTAAAGCGGTGAAGCGCGGCGATGACAAGAGTTCGATGTTTCTAGCGCCATCTGGCGGCCCATCCCGTCGCTGTGTGTCTTCTCGGACCGCAGCGTGCGCGACTACGAGCACATCGTCGAGACGGTCGTGGACGCGCTCGTGGCGCGGCTCGAGGGCCGCTGCGGCGACGCAGGGGGCGTGCAGCTGGACCCGTGCTTTACCATGGTGACGTTCGACATCATGGGCCACACGTCGCTCGGGCACGACTTTGGCAGCGTCGCCAAGGGCGAGAAGCACCCGTGGGCCGTGGCCCTGAGCTCCGGCCTGCGCATGATGGTCGTCAACGACACCATGCACAAGTTCCCGCTGCTGGGCAAGGCTGCGCGCTGGCTGTTTGCCGCGCAGATCGAGAGGATGCTCGCCGACAGGGGCCAGCACGAGCAGTACACGATGGACCTGGTCAAGGAGTGAGCGGCAACCCTCTCCACTCACGCAGGCCGCAGCCCTCCGCTAACAGCGGGAATCCCAGACGGCTCAAGGACGCGGACAAGTCGCCCGACTTCATCTCGCACGCCGTCAAGGTGCGCGACACGGGCAGCATCCAGGTGACGGAGATGGAGATGGCGGCGCTGGGGTCCGACCTCGTCATCGCGGGCACCGAGACGTCGGCGACGGCCCTCGGCTGCATCTTCTACCACCTGCTCACGGAGGCGGGCGTGCTGGCCGAGCTGCAGGCCGAGCTCGACTGCGCGTTCGCGCACCCGCGCGAGGTGACGCCGGCGGCGCTCGGCGGGCTCAAGTTCCTCGACGCCGTCATCATGGAGGGCCTGCGGCTGTACCCGCCGCTGCCGATCCCGCTGTACAGAGCCGTGCCTCCGGGGGGCGATACCGTCGACGGGCATTTCCTGCCTGGCGGGGTGAGTCTGTCCTCTTGGTGTCCGATAGGGGCTGTCGACTGACGGCGTTTAGACGGTGGTCGCGGCGAACCCGATGGCCTGCAACCTCTCTCCCAACAACTTCTCCGACCCCTGGACGTTCAAGCCGGAGCGGTGGCTGGATCCGGACTGCACAGACGACCTCGATGCCTGCCGCCCCTTTTCCCTGGGGCCGCGGAACTGCATCGGACAAAAGTGAGAACACAGCCCCGAGACCATGCGCCGCCCCTGAACGCGCACCTGCTAACGTCTCCAGTCTCGCGTGGATGGAGGTCCGGACCACCATTGCCAAGCTCATCTTCAAGTTCGACTTTACCCTCATCAACAAGGACATCGACTGGCACCGGGACTCGCGCATGCACACGCTGTGGCAGAACCCGCCGCTGTGGGTGCGTGTCGAGCCCAGAGCCGGAAAGGGACAGTAGCTGTGGTTTGATGCGAGGGTACTGTGCTCCCGCTGAAAACAGGGAGCCCGTTCACTCGCTGGACTGGCATGGCTCCGGAAACAATGTTGTATAACATCTAGACTTGCCTGGGGTATATGAATAAACTCCTTACGACCGTCTATTGGTTCTCCCACCCCAGCGTTTTAGCACTGGCACGCCGACCTCCCAACTGCTTGCCATGGCTCCATGCAATATTCAAGCTGCCCCCCCCATTTCCCCCATCATTAGCTCTTTTCCGGCGGCATCTGGCTCGGGGCGTTCTCATTGGTCACGCCACTGTACGCCGGCCGAGGGCGCATCCCATCAAACGGCCCAGACAGGTTCTCCGCTATGGCCTCGTCGTAGCTCGGCGGCGCATCATCGTACGGCGGCGCAGACTGCCCGGGGGCCAGCTGCGGAGGATACAGAGGGTCTTGCGGAGGATGAGGCGGCATCGGCGGTGCCTGGTCTTGAGGTTGAGGGGGCCGTGTGGGTGCGCTGGCTCCCGAGATGGAGGTCCGAGGAGGGAGGCGAGGCGGGACGTTTACCGTCGCCCGGCCGGGTCTCGTAATCCTGGCGGCTTCCACCAGCTCGGGCGGCGGGGTGATGCCCGAGTAGACATCGACGTGGGTGAAGTGCAGTGGGAGGTAGATGGTCTGCGCCTGGGCGAAGGGGTCCTTGCCCAGCAAGCCCGTCTTGGGCTTTCCCCAAGACAGCCCCAGCTTGATCCTCAGCTCGTAC
The DNA here is from genome assembly GCA_024340505.1 of Tolypocladium nubicola. Classification (NCBI taxonomy): domain Eukaryota; kingdom Fungi; phylum Ascomycota; class Sordariomycetes; order Hypocreales; family Ophiocordycipitaceae; genus Tolypocladium; species Tolypocladium nubicola. Next base: position 13,934 of record JALHCA010000295.1, read on the forward strand.
CGTCGCGACAGGTTGCAGGTGGCAAAGGACGGCGCGACCGTGTTAGGCAGCGGCCTGTTCCTCCACAGCTCGTCGGGAACGACCAGTTCCCTGCCGACCTCGTCCTGCGGCGAGAACGTGAGGGGGATGCTGAGCTCCGAGTTGGCGACGACGACCCAGCGGTTGATTTTCTTGTTGAATATGTTGTGTGACCGGACCTCGGTGATGCCGATGAGGTCCATCTGGAAGGAGATGAGGTGGACCTGCTCGGGGCAGTTGACAAGCTTTTTGGCGATGAGCCGGAGAGGCACGGGTTGGTTGCATGTGAGGACGGCCGGGTGCGGCAGTCGCGCCGACATCTCTACGGACGGGGCCGGCACCGCGTTCGGCGAGTCGAGAGAGGGCGAGGCGTCGGCGGTCGCCGTCTTGTCGTCGCCGCCGGCCTTTTCGGATTTCCGGGGGAAGAAGGAGCTTTTCTTCCTCTCGGTCGGCATGGGGGGTCGGGGTCGAAAGGTAAACGGCCGCCGCGCGAATGCCTCCTGGCCGGTCCTCGGCGAGCGCGGCGGTTCGATGGGCAGGAACTTGAAGCCGATCTGGTATCGCCAGTTCTCCTTGAGGAAGCCCGGGCGCTGGATGGTGACCTTGATGTAGTACCGGATCTCGGCCTCCATGGGGTACCCGGTCAGCGACGGGGGCAGCGTGCGGGTGACGTGCTTGAGGAACAGCTGCTTGCTCCCGTCCATGACCCTCACGCCGCCCAGGCCGAACAGGCCGCCGCCGGAGCCGAACCCGCCGATGCGGGACATGGCCATGGGGTCGCTGCAGGCGTTGTTGATGGCCAGCTTGAACTTGAAGGGGAACTCGTGCTCGCCGGGCTGCAGCGGGAAGGCGCCGTAGGGGCTGCTGGTGCTGGAGTGGTACTCGTCGGGGAAGACCTGCTGCACCTTGTACAGGATCTTGTGGTTCTCGGCGACGACGCTGCCGATGGGCCCGGGCATGGGGCCGGGGGGCCGGCCCTGCATCTCGGCCTCGTAGGGGTTGGGGACCTGCAGGGCGGTGACGGACTCGCCCTCAAGCTTGACGACGATGCTGCCGACCTGCTCGGCGCGGGTGAGGCCGAGGGCGATGCGGCCGCTGACACGGTCGAGGTTTGTGTAGAACTCGGGCTGGTGGTCGAGGGCGATGCGGATGGACATGGCGGGCGGGCGGCGGAGCTGCAGCAGCAGCAAGTCGATCCGAGCCGCTGTCCCGTACTCGTATGGAGTCTCGCTATCTCGTATATAGAGCCAGATCAGGCGGGCGATCGAGTGCAGCCGACGAGAGGAGGCAGAGGAGTGACGTCGCCTGATATATGTCGTCACCGCGACACGCCCCCCACTAGCGGAGACGCGCGGGCGGCTGTGGACGGCGGGTACGGAGGCCCCCCTGCGGACGGGATCGCGAGACGGGTGGTTATTCTTGGACGGATGCGTGTGCCGACAGGTCGAGGCGCGCGTCCCGTCAGCCTTTGACGACGTGGCGCTGAGCCTCGACGCAAACCCTCGTGCGGCGTTTGATGTCATGGCTTGGCGGGCTGCTCGTCCACTGGCAGGGGGGTCCGTCGCCCAGTGCGGGGCGACCCAGTGGGATATCTCGGAAGAACACCCGTGATGCTGGAACCCTCCACTGGCCCGAGCGCTGTGGCTGCGAGCAAGAAAGCGCTGTCCGCTGCGCAAGCCGCGGCGCCACCCGCTGTTCTGGCGGACACCTTCAGCGAAGACCCTTGCTGGAGCCCTGATCGCACTTCACAACCGCTGTCGACAATTCGCATCAAGAGACTGAAAAGGTGAAATAAGCTGAAATAAAGATATGAAACTCCTGGCAGATGCAATACAACGACAAAATCAAGCCGACTGCGTTCTACGGCCGGTTGGAGTCACTGCGATGAAAATGTCCCTCACCTCCATTTCCTGCACTTCCTGCACTTCCTCCCTCTCTTCATGGTTCATGGCGGCTGTCTTTTCCTCGGCGTCCAAACACTCGCCATCAGACAACACACTCATCATTCCCGCCAACACATCTTTCGCCGTGCGCTTCAGCGAGCGCTTCAGTTTGCGGCGCGGGCCCTGCGGCGTGGCCCAAATGATGGGCGTTCCCAGGAGGTCTCTCTCGCCGAGGCTCCATATCACGAGCGCAGCGAGGCACGCGGCCGACCCGGGATACGGCAAAGTAACGTAGACCAGCCAGAGTGCCTGGACCAACGAGACCTAGTGCCACCTCCACGGCCAGGTGTCCCGTCGAATAGAGGCGGCGTTGAAGCTCAGGAACTCCCAGCCTGTTGCATTGATGAACTCGCTCCAGCGTTCCGCCCGTGGCTCATGCTCCTCTCGCTCCTCGCTCTTGTCGCAAAGAAGCCTGTTCTCCAGTCGGACCATCCAGAAGGGATGCAGTGTACCTTCCTTGTCCCAGGGGTTGGCCCTGCAGAATGCCGTCCAGCGCTGCGTGACCTCCAGGCGACGCTTTTGTCTACCATGAAGTACTCTGTGTGTCCAGTTCTGAACGTACAGTCGAACTGATAGCGGAAGTTGTGAAGCTCGAGCAGAATCAGCTTCTCTGCTCTCCTGAATTCGTAATGGGCCGCTGGTTGAAGTGAGCGACTCCATCTTCTCATGGCGACATTCTCCGGCGATGGTTTTCATCCGGGACTCTGAATCAAACGCTGTGCCGATTTTTTATGGTGCTACTGCCGTCTGCTCTAGTGATACCATAGACGTAGTTGCATCCCCCCTTCGTGGATCTGGTAGAGCCGGTCTTCGGAGTTTCCTTGAGCTCAAGTTCCAGCTTGAGATCGACCCTAGTCGATGTGCACTCAGCTCGTCCACGAACTGCCACGGGAAGTGTCCAGTCTGGCCTCTGAGCTACTACCCAGAGTGGCTTTAACCCCGTCACACACGAGGGCCATTTTAGGACTAAGTGGAGGTTGTGTGAGTAGAAGCAAGCGGGTAGCCGGGGATGTGAATGAGCAGCAGAAACGACACCTTACTTCGTACAAGCCAACTGTCTCAACTTTGTTGGTGAGCATCGCAACTACCAGTGAGATACCCTATCCAGTTATGAAGTTTGAAACCTCTTTAACGGTATAAATGGGCGGTGTAATCCCGTAACCAGCTTCCAAGGCTTTGGGATGAGGCCGTCGAGGCGTAGCATGCACGTCGGCAAGCCACCAACACGCCGTGCAAATCCACGCAGATTACACCGTGATCCCCCGACTGGGTACGCCGTTCGAACACTCAGTCGAGATATCAAGGTTACGCAGTCCCGCGACAAACATCTATCCCATCCTCATACCCACCGTCACGCCGCCTCCAATGGCGTTGCGGCACTCGGCAAATGCCCCTCGAGCCGGCTGAGTTGGTCTCAGCATGACAATGGAAACAGGCCACCTTGAAACATATGTTGTTGGTTCTGCTCCCCGGGACGACGGCTGGGCTCTGCGTCGGGCGAGCCCGTCGGCAATGGGGTTCTTCGAGCCCAACTGATCATCGCAGAGGCGGTTCTCCAGGGGTCAGCCAACAACCACGGCGTGTGCTCCAGCACCAGGTGGAAGCCAGTGGCTAGGCATACGGAGTCACCGACCAAGGGGACGGGGGACTGTTGCATTTGTTGGTTCGCCGTGCAGATGTTGCACAATCCTTCTGGATATGCGTCAGCGCATCGGCAGGCCCTCAAACTGCCAAGTTGCAAGTCCCGTCTCTCTACAGCCACCTCGACCAGGTCTGGACCTAGCCCCAACATCGACAGCCCAAGCCTCCTCGGCCAGAGCAGAACGATCATCTCAGAAGACGGGAAGGCACAAACTGATTGATCGGGGTCCTCGTCGAACCGTGCCTCGTTTCGTCACCGCATGCATCCCTGCAGCGTCGACGCGGCACGCTGACGCCCTCGTGGTGTTGGCGGCGCCCACGATGCCACCTTGCACAGCCACGACAACCAACTGCTAGCCCTCCTCCGGCGTATCCTGGCACAGTCGAGGCAGTCCCGTTGCTTGTCCCGCCTGCGCCTCGCTCCTCTGCCAGGGCCAGGTTCCCAGCCTCGCCGATCCCAACGCCGTGACTGGCTGGGCGTGGAACTTTGCCTTGACTCCTTCGGCCGAACCGTTCTGTCGGGACGGCATTTCCCTCTTTTGCTCGTTACCGACCCGCGGAGTCTGGTCTTGTCTCTGCCAGCCCCTTCCGCCTCCGTTTTCGGCTGCGAGTACTACGGACTACTATTCGTACGAAGTACCAGTGTTCCTCTCTGGCAGGTCTCTTACCCGCACGCCTTGCCATTGGCTGCCCGGGACATGATATGCTGTGGAGTCGAGCCGGTAGGTATGGACGGGGAGTCGAGTAACACTCGGTGGGCTGTCCCCCATCCATGGTCGCGGTCTCGTCGACGCTGCAGCCCTGCGGAGCCGTGCTGTTGGGCCACGCGCGTGGTGGATGTGGATGGGGTTATAGATATAAACGAAGGCGACCGCCAGGATGCTCTTTGCTAGAGAAGCCTCTTTCCACCCTCATGCCTGCCTGGTTTAACATGAGCACGTTGGCCCTTCTTCACCATGGCGGGCGACTGCGGCTCTTCCTGCCCGGTCGCGGGCGGCTTCTACTCCTATAACCCCAGTGTCGGGGGAAATGTCGTCCTGATAGCGGTCTATGGTCTTCTTCTGCCCTTCGTCTTGTACTTTGGCTACCGATTCCGGACGACTCTGTTCTCGGCTATTCTGACAGCCGGGCTGTTGCTCAACATCTTGGGCTTTGCCGGGCGAGTCCTCCTTCATGGAGCTCGGGATAACCAGGCCTACTTTACACTGTCGCTCCTGAGAACCGTCATAGGCCCTACCTTTACAACCGCAGCCGTCTTTCTCGTCCTGCCGCACGTGCTGACGGTATACGGAGAAGGCCTGAGCCCTTGCAGGCCTATCCTCGCTGAGACCATTCCCTGTGGGCTGGCCGTTGTGGCACTTGTTGTTCAAGTGGTTGGCATTGTGCCTCTGGCGTATACACTCAAAGGTGTCACTGTGCGTATCGGGAGCCTATACTTGCACCGCTATGTTCACTAACACAATGAAGCAAATGCAGAGTGCAGAAATCGTGGCTAGTGGTCTAGCAGTCCAAGCAGTCGCCTTGTTGAGCGCTATGGTGTTGAATTTCTGGTTCATCTTCGGCCTGAACTCGGGCCAGGGGGTGCCGGATGAGAACCTGCAGCAGTCTACCTGGCCCCTCGGTTCGAGAAATTTCTTCGTGGTAAGGGGCCAAATGGAATCCGTTCAGAGCATCTGCTAATGTCACGTCAGGGATGGAAATAACTGCGACCCTCCTCTTGGCCTACTCCATCTATGGAGTCATCGACATGGCTGGTGGTGTGGAAGGCGGCCTCTTCCAGAATGAAGCGGCGTTCATGATCGTGAACGGCGCAGTCCCTCTGGTGGCGTGTATTCTGCTGACCGTCTTTCACCCTGGGGCCGTCTACGGACCGTCGTGGGAGCAAACGGCTCCTCGACGATCCAAGCGGCCGATCCCGCCTCCGATTCAGCATCATATTGTCAACACGCACCATGCCTACGACCCCAACATTCGCAAGCAGTTTTCGCCAAGCTCCCAGAGGCACTCTCCGAGAACAGCCCGAAGCTCGCACTCACCGGGGATGCCATCTGGATCGCCTGGTCTGCCTTCGAACCCACGGCCGAGCCACTACAAGCCGCCAAGTCCCATGATCCCCTCCCTCAAGTCAACTGCAGCTACGACACCAAAGTCGATCGCGGCCACGAGCAATAGGTACAGCGACAGGTCGGAGCGGAGGAAGAGCCAGCCAAGCATGGTGGACAGCGATGCGCTGTGGTAAATCAGGGCTGGAGCAGAGGAGCTAGGACAATGGGGCAACCCAGACGGAGGTCACTGTCGAGCGAGGGCGTTGGAGGTATGGACTGACTTACTGCAGACTGTTGGCTTGCATTTGTGTTCTACGTATACTTGGGTATCAAGATTGATACCTTTCATTGGAGGTTCTACTGCTCCGAAGCCAAGACTTGACTTGGGGTGAATACCCGCGAGTGCCCTCGGTGGCCCCGGCCATTGGCTACCCATGCGCACCGTGACCGCAAGTAGGCGTGCGGACTTGTCTACGGCGATAGCGGTTACGTCGGCAAAGAAAAGACAACTCGTGTGTTGACGACTCAGCTGAGTTCGAACGTTGGACGGTTCACGGGCGACGATCCTGGCCACATGCAGACTCACGATGCGACATCGGCAGTTCCCGCCTGTTTTCTGGCTCCCGCGCGGGTTTCTCCGCATACCTTTTCTCTTTGTGAGTTGCGAGGCCGTGCGTGGTATCGCTATGAGCGTGGCCCGAATCCCGTCAAATTCGTGATCAATTTATGTATCTCTGTATGACTCTTCTGTCTTGTTCTTCTTCCTGCCTAGGGAGCCTGGAAAAGGGATTCCTTTTATCCTCGCAGCTATCCCTTATCCCTCTGTTGCCCCTAGTCATTGTTGGCTGCTGTGTGTGTTAGTGGCGTCAGACTTTAATTGTAGTCCCTAGCAGCCCCCTATTGACCTCGAGTCATCAATCTAACGAGGCGTCATTCTTCTAAGGAAGAATGCCCCTAGCCATCGTCTTTGAATATAGACCTACGAGTCATCAATACAACGTGGCTGCTAACAGTGCTGCCTAGGGGCTGCCTCGTCAACCGGTCTATCCGACAGATGTTGGCCTGTGTGGAGGCCAATCTGCGGCGTCTTCACGCTCACGTTGGCCCTCAAGGCCAACTTGTACCATCCTCACGCTCAGTAACAGTTTAAAACATAGAAATTCCCAGT
>JALHCA010000296.1:0-16008 GCA_024340505.1 Tolypocladium nubicola
CCCCCCCCCGCGCCACCCCAGCACGTGGGCTCCAGGCAGATGCAGTGCTGCGGGCGCCGGGGATGCGTCCCGCGGCCGGGGCTGATTGCAGAAAGCGAGGCTGCGCTGCTGGCCGTCAAGGTACGAGGAAGTGAGATGTGACGGCCAAAGAGCCAAGGGGGGGTGGCTTCGGCTCGAGACGGCTGGACGCGGGGCGCTGCACTGATGACGATGACGATGCTCATGAGATGCGAGGCCCGCTTCCGCGAGTTTGTGGCAAGGATCGAGTAGATAGGTACGCACTGGAAGCAGGCTGGAATGGAACTTCGCTACTGTGAGGCGGACGCAAAGATGACATCCGCTCAACCAGCGGCCAAGCCAGCCTCACTTCACCACCACCGCATGTCACAAGTCTGCTGCACCACGGACTATGTACTACGGTACTTGTATTGTGCGTCTCCTGAATCGAATAAGACTCAAGCAGGCTAGCATACCCCTAACGGTAGCAACTCCCCCCGGATATCATCCCTTCGTTATCCTCGTAACTCTATCAGCCATTATCCACTGGGCCCGACATGTCTGTCAACCGGACAGCCGAAACCGGAGCAAGGGCATAAACTGCCGGCAACACTTTTCAACCTGGACCATGCAATAAGTAACGTCACGGTCCGCTTCGGTACAGCTGCCTCACGAAGCAACGGTGACGGGCGTGGCAGCAGGCGCGCCGGCTGGCTTATCGGCCTCGTCAACCTCCATGGCGTCGTCCTCTCCGCCCTCACCCGCGCCCTCGCCATCCTCCTCCTCGAGCTCATCCTCACTCTCGCCCTCGATGTCGACGCTGCCGTCCTCGGACATCTCCTCTTCCTCGTGACCATTCTCGTGGCCGTTCTCGTGCTCTTGCTCTTGGTCGACGCCGGCCATCTCGGCGTCATCGCCAGGCTCCTTGACGGCCGTCTCCAGCTCAGCTTCCTCGCCAACTTCCTCGTCGGCCTCCTCCGCTCCGTATTCGTCACCGTCGGCGACGAGGTCAGCCTCGGGCTGCTCTGGCGGGAACTCGGCAGGGGCAGAAGCCTCGGAATCCCTGAAATGGTGTTAGAGACAATGCTAGGCAACAGTGGAAGGTCCTGCGACATACCACTTGATGGCGAATCGGGTGACACGGGGCTTCTCCGAGAGGATGTTGCGCTTCACGCGCTCAATGATGGGCTTGGCAGGGGGCTCCGCGTTGAGCTCCTCCGAATCGTACTCATTGTTGACGTAGTATCCCACTCGCACGAATTCGCGACCGTCGTAAGCACAAGTCAACAGGATGACAGTAACACCGAGGATGTCGGCATCGGGGATGCGCGTCGTGCTGGGGGCCTCGGCCTCGAAGACAAACTTATTGACGCCGACGGGGACGGGCCCGACGAGGAGGGAGTCGAGCTCTTGATCATACTGGTCCCTTCTGGTTGTTAGAACCTGCGCGGGCGGGGCGGGAGCGTGCAGGAGGCACTCACGAAGTGGCAGACCCGACGTAGGTCAGCTTCCACTCAAGATCTGTCGCAGGTCAGACGAGCAGGCCAAGGAGACATCACGGTGGCGACATACCCTTCTCCAGAGCCTCGAGGCATTCAAACGTGATTTCGAACTCGTATTTGTCGGTGAACTTGGCGGGGTTGTTCACCACTTTGACGCCCAGGAGCGAGACGACCGACATTTTGCGGGCGTTGCGAGGGAGAGGGAGAGGGAGAGGACTGAATATGAAGACTCAAGCGTCGAAAGCACGATTCACAGAATCGTAAACAGAGCCCGGGGTCGCCACGCGCAGGGAGCAGCAGGCAACGAGATGCGGCAGACTTCGAGTGCGGCCCGCGAGTGGCAGAAGAACGTTGGTGTTGAAGGGAGCGCGGCGCGGACGCGAGGATGCAGAGTCTGCGTGTGCAAGAGCAGAGTAGGAGATGAGGAGAGGAAAGAAGAGTGCGAGGCTGCGGGAGAGAGAGATGGAAGATAAAGGCTCGGCTGGATCGAGGGAAGAGCGAGAGGGAGAGGCGCGGTAGTGGAGGGACGCGCTTTGGGGCCGCATCGCGTTGAGAGGTTGCGCCACCACCGCCCTGCGCTGGGCGTGCGGGCCTTCAGTGGGCAGAGACGCGCCGCAGACGCTACGAGTACGAGTACAGGCTTGACTGGGCTGGCAGTCAGCGCACAACAGCCGGCTACAGGGGTCTTCCCAGCCTGCGCTACAGTGAGCCTGGCGCTTGGCTCGTGCTCTCCAGCCTCAGGCTGCCCTCCGGCTCACCGCCCAAGTCCCCGCTAAGCCTGTTTGTGCTTTCTGCCCCAACCTCCTTCAAGATCGCGACGAGCTTTGCTGGAAATCGTCGCTAGCGCCATCTGCTGGGAGCTCTTCATCAAGCACAACCAAATACCGAGCGCCATTCCATCCCTTGCGCGACGTCGCCGGCATCGAATATCCGTCGCTTAGCCTCGATTAGACCCTCGGTACACTCGGCCGGATTGGAAGGGACGAGCCCAGACCGATTTGCAATCGGCGAGTGGCCTCGAGAGCCAGCCTCGCAGGCTCGACTTTACGCACCGCGCAAGTCTCTTGTCGCCCATAGCCGTCGCTTGAGCGATCCGGTAGGTCGGATATTTGGGTCGTAAGTTCGGATTTGGTGCTGACTGCACACTTGCCAACGTCAGACGTTCTTTTCGAACCACAGCCGTCTGCGACAGCGCTTTGCGAACCTCTATACGCATCCCTGGCTCTTGAGCCGAGTCTGCTGAGACACGAAACACTGGACGCGGAATCTCAAAACGACGCTCAATACCCGAGTTGGCCCACGCGCACTCTCTGTTATGGCTTCTGAAGACGCGACATGGGACGAGGAGGGGTACGGAGCTGCAGATGACCCCCAGGCTCAGCTTAGCGATGAACAAGTTGATGAATCTGCGCAAGACTCTACTGTGTCTGGTGAAGTGGCCGAAAGTGGAGCGGAAGATGAGGATGATGCAGACGACGGCGGAGACTATGATCCCGAATCTGTTGCCTTTGACACGTCCCCTCAAGCTGCGGACAAGGCGGCATCTGCCACGCCCTCGCAACGCCAACCGTCTTCCAAGCCCAAAATGTCGGGGGGCTTCCTGGTTGAGGCATCCGACGATGAAGAGGACGGCGACAATGACACTCCTGCTGAAGCAGCCCCGCAGGCACAAGGCCAAGCTGGCCAGGCCGATGCGGTCAACAATGGAGCGTCACCCGCGCCTCCTACTGACGCCCTCCCTAACATGCCTCCCACCATGGCGAATCTCGACCCCGTGGCGCTGCTCGAAGCGCGCATCAAGCAGGACCCGCGCGGAGACATGGATGCTTGGCTGAACCTCCTTGCTGACCACAGACGCCTGGGCAGGCTGGATGATCTGCGGAGCGTGTACAATCGATTTGTGGAAGTCTTTCCGCAAGCGGTAAGTGCCGGACTCAGAAGACAACTCGCATTGCATGCGATGACTGACATTGCCTTCTCTAGGCGGACATATGGGTGGAGTGGATTGAGATGGAGCTTGGCATGGACAACTTCATGGAGGCTGAGCGGCTATTTGGGCGAAGTCTCATATCGGTGCTCAATGTCAAGCTCTGGACGCTCTATCTCAACTACATTCGGCGACGCAACGACCTGACCAACGACGTTTCTGGCCAGGCGAGGCGGACCGTGGCCCAGTCGTATGACTTTGTCATCGACAACATCGGCGTCGACAGAGACTCTGGGAACATCTGGCAAGACTACGTCAATTTCGTCAAGAGTGCCCCTGGGCAGGTCGGCGGCACGGGTTGGCAGGACCAGCAGAAGATGGACCAGCTTCGGAAAGCCTACCAGCGCGCCATCACCGTTCCCATGCTGACCATCAACAACCTGTGGAAGGAGTATGACCAGTTTGAGATGGGCCTCAACAAGGTGACGGTACGCACACTCTTTCCGCGCCCAACTGAAGAAAATGCTAATGACATTTCGCATAGGGCCGGAAATTCATTCAGGAGAGGTCACCGGGGTACATGTCGGCAAAGAGCGCCAACATTGCCCTGGACAACATGATGCGATCCTTGAAGCGGACAAATTTACCTAGACTGCCCCCGGCGCTCGGGTTCGACGGTGGCGAAGAGTACCGCAGCCAGGTTCAACTGTGGAAGAAGTGGATTGCGTGGGAAAAGGAAGACCCGCTGGTCCTCAAGGACGACGAGCCAGAACTTTACAGGCAACGAGTATTATACTGCTACAAGCAGGCACTGATGGCCCTGCGATTCTGGCCCGAGATCTGGGTCGATGCGGCCGCCTGGTGCTTGGAGAATGACGTGCGAGACAACGACAACAAGCCGGTCGGGACAGAGCTGCTGCTGCAGGGCATCGCTGCCAACCCGGAAAGCGTCCTGCTCGCACTGAAGCATGCCGACCACATCGAGGCACACTATCCGGAGAAGGAGGGCAACAAGTCAGAGTACGCCAAGGCAGTCCGACAGCCGTTCGACACCGTTCTCGACACCCTGTACAAAATGGGCGACAAGGTCAAGGAGCGTGAAAAGCTCGAGGTAAACACGCTGAAGCAGGCTGCCGCTCAAGAGCCACCGGTGCAGGATTCAATCGAGCCAATATATGACGACGACGATGATGATGACGAGGAGGAGAAGAAACCCAAGATGTCCCCGACGGAGCAGCGCATCGTCGCCATCCAGAATGCCTACGCAGTCGAGTCGCAAATCCTCTCTCGAACCATCTCGTACGTCTGGATCGCGCTGGCTCGGGCCATGCGGCGTATCCAGGGAAAAGGCACCCAGACTGCAGGTGGGCTGCGCAAGGTGTTTACTGACGCGCGACAAAAGGGGCGTCTGACGAGCGATGTCTACGTCTCGGTAGCCTTGCTGGAGTCGGTCGTGTACAAGGATCCTGTCGGAGCCAAGATCTTTGAACGTGGCGCGCGTTTGTTCCCGAATGATGAAGGCTTCATGATCGAGTACATCAAGTACCTGCACGCCAAGGATGACACTACGAGTAAGTTGTCGTTGCACGCTGACGGTTGCGGATACATGCTGACTAGAATCCAGACGCCCGTGTCGTGTTCGAGACCTGCGTCAACCGCCTCATCGCGAATCCGGCGACGCTGCAGAAGGCAAAGCCGCTCTACGCGTACTTCCACAAGTACGAGTCGCAATACGGCGAGCTCTCCCAGATATCGAAGCTCGAGGAAAGAATGGCGGAGCTGTTCCCCGAGGATCCCAAGCTCAGCTACTTTATGGCTCGCTACTCATCCGACAAGTTCGATCCCATCAGCGCACCAATCATCATCTCCAAGGCCGTGCAGATGAGACCGAAGCAGATGATGCCGACTATCGAGCAGCCCGCGCCCGCGAGAAACAGCATTCCGCCGCCTCGGCAAGAACAAAGTCCCCGGCCGCATTTTGTCCGGGCAACAGCCTCCCCGAAGCGGCCGTTTGGCATCGACGACGAGGAGCTCAACCCCCCGAAGAGGCTCGCTAGAGGAGTGTCGCCCTTGAAGGGAGCCGCGGGACGCCGCCTCGACCAGCAACGCCGTAACCAGGCGTCGGCGCTTCATCGCGACATCACGTTCCTGCTCGGCATCCTACCCCCTGCACAAAGCTACGATGCACAGCGGCTCAACCCAACTGCCCTGGTCTCGCTGCTCCGTGACACGCAACTTCCAGACTACACTACTTGGAGGGCCAAGACGGGCGGGCAATATCGCACCCCAGCACCCAGTCATGGGCGGCAGACATCGGGTGACTACGGCAATAGGCCCATCAGCCCGTACGGTCGACTTACCTCGGCGTCTGGTGGCTATCGCAATTCGCCGCTGAGGACGGAGAGTGGAGCGGCGTATCAAGCCAACCCATATGCTGCCCCCCCCGACGCAGGCGGAGTGCCCCCGGCCTGGCCACCGGCTCCAGGAGGATACGGAGCGCCAGCTCCGCCTGGACAATATGGTGGTTACAGGTACTAATGAATTGTCGAGGCCAGCCACGAGGCGTCACGGCGGACTGCTCATCGCGCTTGGCATTTAACAAGCATCTTGCACCGGCGTTTGGTAGATGGGGGGGAAGCTTATCTAGGCGGGCTGCCAATGCTGTATTTCTCTTGGGTCTGGTGGAAGGGCAAACGGGAGAGCTTGTATTAGGAATAGGACAAGTCAAGTCACCTGGTGGATTCACAGATTTGACGTGCCGCTTGAGTGACAGACACCACATGCGACTCGGCTTTCGCTTGCCTCGCGTGGGACTCTTCATGGGACGACGAATTGCCGCTCATCTTGGATCTTAGTACACGACGGCGGGTTGAGCACGTATCAATAGCAAAGCGAGAACCATTGTACTTCTGAAATTCAGTGACATGGCCGTTGACCGGCGCCGGTGAATGTCGTTGGTGAATATCGCTGGCAGCATCCACCGCCTACCGCACGACGTGCCACCACCCAGGGAACTGCACCACCGGCACCAGTTGTTGCCCATTGCTCTCCAGAGCCTTTAGGGCGGAAATACAATAGCAACGTCTGCAGTGAGTTGCCGCTCTCGTCATTTGGCTGTGGCGGTGTGTTGCCTCCCCTGCCGCAGCGCATCACTTTCTCCCTCGCCCCGAGCTCTTGATTCACTGCTCCTTCGGATGAACCAGTGCATTACCTACCTATTGTCCTATTCTCAGTGGCAATAAAAATAGCCATTGAGGACTTCGCCTGAAGTGCGCCACGGTTTGCAGCTGCGCAGCACGTGTCTGCCTGGCAACCAGGAACCTCGTTGCCACGCAGGTATAAAGAGGGCCCTTCCTTCTCTCCCTCTTCCTCTCTTCCTTTCTTCTTCACCTTCACACACACCCGACCCTTCGGCCCCAAGCATCCCATCTTCGAACGAAAGGAGACCAAAGGTAAGTTCGAGTTCTTTTTTCGTGGTCTGCACCTTCTATCGCTATCCCCGTCATACTCCATCCAAGGGCGCCCGGCTTCACTCGCGGCTTCACACTTGACTACGTCGTCTTCATTGCGGTGCGATCAAGGAAACTGCGGTCCTGGGTGCCTGAACGCGTAATCGTCTCGAGCAAGAAGCTGCTGCCAAGGGACGAGGAGAAGCGGCTCGCCTGCTTCTTAATTCCCCGCCCCTGGCACTGCTCGCTCGACCAACTTCTCTCCGTCAACACTCCTCCTCCTCGATCTTCATTCCTCCAGTACTCGCAGCGACTGACTTTGCCTTCAGGCTCTAGGCGATCGTTGAGGTCAACAATTCAAGCTCCCTACCTCCACACACTATCGGGCGAAATCCAGCAAATCGACTCGAAACAAGTACGCAACAACACGCACCCACGTGCACCTGAACAGGTTCGTACTCTCGATACTATGTGAAGCTCAAGCTCTCGTGAACTTCTCTTCTCTCGTCACTCGTCACGCAACTCCTGTGGCCTTACCTGCGTTCTTCTGTTTTCATCGCACAGAGCATCCTCTGGTGCCCATCCTCCTATCATCCACCATATTCAAGACACTCCATCACCTCTCGCCACCAGCTGCAAGTGTGCCAACAGCGGTGTACACAAAAGGCCTGCTGTCTTTGAACAGGCCACTCGGTTTGTTCTCCCTGCACTCCACCTCCTGCACTACTCTTCACTTGGCCTTTTTCAACTCGCCTTACAATTCCTGCCCTCTTTGAACCCTTTCCCTAAGTCAACTTGAAGAGACTCAAAACTGGAAATCAATCCCACCGTGGCATCTGCCAAGTTGTGAGTGGCTTCACTGCTCTCCTTGCTTCCATTGTCCACAAAGACCAGAACCACGCAGAGCCCTTACTGTTTTTACCTTCTCGGTTCTCAGTCCTCTATTTATCCAGAAGCTAACCCATGCAGGCTTGTCTCCTAAAATGTCTGACAGAGGCCGGTCTCCCGCCCCATCTGGGGGTGGCGGCGCCTCGCAGCGATCGTCACAGTCGCCCCATGGCTCGGCTGGCAGTCGAAGCTCGTCGCCCAGCCGGGCTGCCGCGGGCACTCAAGGTCTCGCTCCTCAAGGAGCTGCCGCTGGCTGGAAATCGGGCATGGGCTTTGACCCTGCGAAGCCAGCCCAGAAGGAAGAAAAGGGAAACACCCGCATGGAGTTGCCGCCTGACGCTTATGTCACCGACACGCAGAAGAGCAAATTCACGCTCCGTGGCAACAAATTTAACACGGAGGGAAAGCCAGCCGCGGTGCAAGTCAACCAGTACCGGATGAAGACCTTCGACTTCACCAAGAAGATCTATCAGTATGATGTATGTTCTTGTCATCCCCTGGAAACCGCTGTCCACAGCTAACTTGTCCAAGGTCACCATTTCTCCTGCCTCGGAGAAGAAGCAGGTAGTGCTCAAGAAGCTTTGGGTGCATGAGACCACCAAGCGGGCTCTGGACAAGTACAACTACCCATTGTGGATTTTTGACGGCCGGAAGCTAGCCTGGGCTGCCGTTCTGGTTGACCGTGGCGAACTCCGCTTCACCGTGGACCTGGACGACGGAAAACGTCCCCCTGGAGCACCTGCTCGTGAGGGAAACAAGTTCCTGGTTATGATTCGCCAGACGACTCAGATCAATGTCTCTACGCTTCAGCTCTACCTTGACCAGAAGACGTCCTTCAGCACCGATGTTGAGCAGGCGATGAACTTCATCGACCACCTCATTCGCCAGTACCCATCCCAGCAGATGCTATCTCTCAAGCGGAACTTCTACGACGAGAATGAGCGAGGCAAGCCACTCGCCGGCGGAGCCAACGTGGTTGAGGTACACAAGGGCGTGTACGCTTCAGTCCGCCTGAGCCACAACCTCACGCGAGGAGGAATCGGCCTTGCTCTGAATGCTGATGTTGCCAACACCTGCTTCTGGACGGGCAAAAATACCGTGGACGTGGTCATGCTCAACTTCCTCGCCACATGCGATCCGAAGCGCTGGTATGGGCTCACTCAAGTCACCGTCGCCAATCACTTGCGGCCTGTTCAGCACCACAGTGGCAACTGGTCATCCTCGGATGCCTTCAAACAGCTCCGAAAGCTGGTCCGCCTCAAGTTCACAGTCAACCATGCGGGTCGACGAGAGAAGGGACAGGTCTACTCTATTAGAGGCTTTACTTTTGACAACAAGTACGGCGCCGAAGGTGCAAACGCCAAGACGGTCACCTTTGAGTACAACGGCAAGCAGATTTGCGTGGCCGAATACTACGGCGAAAAGTACAAGGCATGGATGAAGTATGCTCGTCTGCCTCTCATCGACGCTGGCAAGGGCGGCTTCATCCCGATGGAGTATGCTGTCATCGAGCCAATGCAGCGGTACCCATTCAAACTGAATCCGGACCAAACCGCTTCCATGATCAAGATTGCCGTGACTCGCCCGCAGGTCCGCAAGGCCGATATCGAGAACAAGGTTGCCAAGCTCCAACACAGGGAAGACCCCTACCTGAGACAATACGGCGTGTCGTTTGAGCCAACATTCACCAAGACGGACGCCAAAATCTTGCCTGCTCCCAGGGTCGACTTTGGGCAGGGTAGTGGCTCTGCGGATCCACGATTCTCGGGTCGCTGGGACCTTCGCGGGAAGAAGTTTTGGAAACAGAACACGGCACCCCTGCAGAACTGGGCCTTCATCGTCATGGACACCTGCGTGGACTTTCCCAATCTGCAGAACTTTGCAAAGACGTTCAGACAGACCTTCCTCGGCCACGGCGGCAGATGCCCAGACGACGCAATCTTGCTGAACGTGCCAGCAAACATCAAGCATGACATTGCCGAAGCCATGGCTTGGGCGCACGGGGAGATCCGCAAGCTCCGCGGCTACACCCAGCTGCTGTTTGTTGTGGTCGGCCATAAAAACGGCCCGCATTACATCCGCCTCAAGAAGTCTGCCGACTGTCGCTTTGGAATCCTCTCGCAGGTGATCCAGAGTGAAGCGGTGAAGCGCAACAGTGGGCAGTACCACTCAAACGTTTGCCTGAAGGTCAACGCCAAGCTCGGCGGTGCGACCTCGAGGACCATGGCTCCTTGGAAGAGCCAGCCCACGTACTTTCCCAAAGATCGACCGACCATGATCGTTGGTGTTGACATTTCGCACGCGGCCCCTGGCGGCACGGCGCCGTCTGTTGCAGCCATGACCATGTCCGTGGATCGCGACGCGACCAGGTACGCAGCCATGGTCGAGACGAATGGCTACCGCACGGAAATGCTGCTGCCCTCCAACTGCCATTTCTTGTTCGGACAGCTCTGCAAGCAGTGGATGGCTGGACACGATAACGCATTCCCGAAGCACATCATCTATTTCCGAGACGGTGTTTCCGAGGGCCAGTTTGCACAGGTGATTGACCAGGAGATTGCGGAAATCAAGAGATACTTCAAGGGCGCGGCACCGAGGATGGAGCCGCCAAAGTTCACTGTCATTGTGGCCACTAAGCGCCATCACATTCGCATCTTCCCTCAGAATGGCGACAAGAATGGAAACGCCCTCCCGGGAACCTTGGTGGAAAAGGAGGTCACCCACCCGTTCATGTGGGACTTTTACCTCTGCTCCCACGTTGCCATCCAGGGAACGGCGAAACCTGTGCACTACCACGTTATTTCCGATGAGATGAACGTGCCGGTAAACGACTTCCAGAAGATGATTTATCATCAGTGCTACTCGTATGTGCGATCGACAACGCCGGTGTCGCTTCACCCGGCTGTCTACTATGCTCATCTCGCTGGAAACCGCGCGCGCGCGCACGAGAACGTTGCAACGAGCGACGGCTTTCGAGCCGGTGGCAAGGGCCACGAGTTGATTCGCGACAAGATTGCAAAGGGCCAGTCGGTCGGAACCATGCCCGGCAAGGACGATGACTCGCCACCCCTGCTGCAGCTAGGCGGAAAGCCTATGGGAGAAAATGGCCCGGTCGATGGCGAGATGCGTCAGCGGGACTTCTTCCGCGGTACCATGTGGTACATCTAGAAGCATGGAGGGTGGAGATTGGGGGTGGGAGCTCAGGGTGAATTTGCTTTGCTTAGTGGTGTTGCCGGTTTGATCAGCCGGCGGTGCTGGTAGTTGCACAACTCAAAGGGGTGATCGGTTTGGCGGTGGTTGGCGGCGGAGGAGTCTTTGCATTCAGATACAGTAGCCTAGCTCAATAGACTGATGCACTGCAACTTTGTGATGGTGCAGCCGTGGAGATGTCGACTCTGGGAGCGTAGTCGCCAGCGAGCGCAAGACGTTGGCGGCACAGCCAGACAGCCGTTGTGCGCGAACTGCCTGATGCTGTGCTCTTGAGGAGGATGACGCGCCCGTTTCGTGGCAGATGCAATCACGAAGCATTCAGCAGCTCTACCGGCGCGCAGAGGTGCTGCGGTGCCATCGCTGCCGTGTCCGTCCCGGCCGGGGCCGAGTCTCCGTTGGATCCGAGCCCGGGCCATCCGAGACTTGGATGCCAATGCGGCTTGGTGGAAGCCCGGACGCCGTCGGTCTGCCGGGTTGCTTCCAGCTGTGCCGGGGGAAGAATGGACTGCTGTAGGCCATGGCTGCTCGCTGTTTCATGGTTCCTACCTTGCCTCATGGAACATCCGACAATGGATGAAGGACCTACTTTGTCCCTCACTGGCCGCGTGGAGTCTGGCGGGGTGGCATGACGTGGTTCCTGCGCGGCCAGGTTGCTTGCACAGCCCAGGACCCCGCCATGGCAAGTTCACCACAAGCATCAACTCTTGGCCCGTCTCTCGGCAGGGAGAATTATGCCTCCTCCCCTTCATCCTCCTCCTACACCCTCAGCCGCTCCCGAACACCCCGGACCACCCCGTCGCGATGGCTAGCTTTCTGCGCAGCAAGCAGGCGGGCATCCAGAACGACCTGTCTGCGAGCATCCGCCCCGAGCTCTTCACGCCCGACGACCAGGCGCGCTACGGCATCAACTCACAGATCAGGTGCGTCGGGTCTCGATTGGCGTCTTGTGCGGGTTGCTGACGTGACGCCGATACGCAGCTGCCTCGGATACGACCCCGTCCAGTCGCTGCTCGCCGTCGGCACCAGCGAGAGCAAGTTTGGCGCGGGCAAGATCTACGTCTTCGGCCAGCGCCGCGTCCACCGCATCCTCGAGCCGTCCCGCGCGACGTCGTTCCGGCGCCTGCAGTTCAGCGCGAACCGCCTCGTCAGCCTCGACTCCAAGAATGAGCTGGGCGTGTGGGACCTCGACACGGGCGCGCGCCTGGCGTCGCAGGTCATCGCCGGCCACGCCGTGGACATGGTGACGGACCCGATGCTCGACTGGGCCTTTGTCGGCCTGCAGAACGGCGACGTCATGGCCTTCGACCTCGACCGGAGGAGCCTGGCTCGCGCGTTCCGGCTGCCTAACTACTGGCGGGAGAGGGATCCGAACGCCCGCGCCGCGAGCCTCGTCTGCATCTCGATGCACCCGCGGGACGTCGGCAAGATGCTCATCGGCTACACCCACGGTGCCGTAATCTACCCGTTCAAGCAGAACCGCGCCGTCCAGTTCCTCGAATACATCCTGCCCCCGGGGGCTCCCGGAGGCAGCAGCGTGTCCGTGGACACCACGCGCCGGCCGCGGCTGACGCACGCCGTTTGGCACCCTTCGGGAACCTTTGTCGTCACCGGCCACGACGATGGGAGCTTGGTGCTGTGGGATCCCAAGGAAGCAAAGATCATCACGGCAAGGACGCTGGCCAACACGGGAATCGAGCGACCCGCGCCCAATGCTGCGCACCCGACGATTGCCGAGCCCTTCACCAAGATTGCCTGGTGCTGCAAAGACAACTGCGACGACTCGGGCTTGTTGGTCTCCGGCGGGCAGAGCCCCGACGCGTCGCCCAAGAGCATGACGTTTATCGAACTGGGGCTGACGCCCATGTATGCTACGTCCTCGTGGCAGGTACTGGCCGACTACTTCCACGGCAAGCGACAGGTCTCGCTTCCGCTGCCTCCCGGGGCGCAGGCCCTAGACTTCCTGCTCGTTCCTCGAGCTTCGCCTCACTTTGGCGGCGCGCAGGACCCCATCGCCGTCATCAGCCTCCTGTCCTCGGGCGAGCTGATCACCATGAGCTTTCCCTCGGGCTACGCCATCAGCCCCACGAACCAGCTGCACCCGTCGACCTTCTTTGTGCACCCATTCATCACCAGAGTCAGCGTCTCGAGCCTTGAGCGGCCTAGGTGGCTGAGCATGATGGAGAAGCGGGACCAGGGCGCGCCCATCCTCAAGGGTGGCGCGGAGGCGGCGAGGCCGCGGAAGAGGTTCGAGGAGAGGACAATCATCCAAGCCGCCCACGCCGACAGCACCATTCGCATCTGGGACTCGGGCCACGCCGACGACATCGAGAACGGCATGGTTCTGCAGGTCGACATGGCGCGCGCGCTCGACCGGTACGAGGACGTCGAGATCACCGCCATGAGCATGGCAACCAGCACCGGGGAGTTTGTCGCCGGCACGCGCACCGGCGAGGCCGTCGTGTTTCGCTGGGGCGTCAACCGGTTCTACGGACGAGACCAGCCGCAGCAGCTGGAGCCGAACCCGAAGGGGCTGACCGACATCAGCTCGCGGGCGGAACCGACTCTCAAGGAGGGCCTGCAGCCGTTTGTGCTCTACGAGATGCTGATGGGGCCTATTACGGCCGTCCAGGTCTCCAACGTGGGCTTCGTGGCGATAGGGTCGGAGCTGGGCTTCCTGACCATCTTGGACCTCCGCGGCCCGCACATCATCTACCAGGCGCCCATGACGGAATTTGCAAAGCAAGAGAAGCGCACCACGTTCCTCAAGGGCCACAGCCGGTCGGGCTCAGCACCGCCGCAAAAGGAGTGGCCCGTGGTGATGGAGTTTGGCGTCATGACGCTGGACGAGGACAAGTATTCGAGCATCTGCTGCTTCGTGGGGACGAACCTGGGCAAGGTGATTACGTTCAAGCTTCTCCCGACGGCCGACGGGGGCTACACGGTGCAGGTGGCCGGCGTGGTCTCGTTTGACGGCAAGATCATCTCGCTGTCGCCCATCGAGGCAGAGACGGGAAAGCCAGCCCTGGCGACGGGTCCGATCGTTGCCGGGCTGCGCGAGGGACGCCAGGTGAACGGTGCTCTCGTTGCAGGTGAGTGCCTACCCTGCAGCTGCCGCACGTCGACGACTAACGCGTCACAGTTACGCAAAGCGAGATTCGAGTGTTTAGGCCGGCGAGCTCAAAGGGGGCGTCCAAGGAGTTTGACGACATTCTTTGCGACGCCGCGAGCGTTGCGGAGCTCGAGCTCATGGGCTTTGCCATCGTCGCCCTCTTCGGGGACCGGACGGCGCGGGCGTTTTCGATTCCAGCCCTGAAGGAGATCGGCAAGGCGAGCCTTCCGATGGTGGACGCCAGCCGCAGCACCTCGGCGGTGGTGACGCAGACGGGCGACATCTTCGCCTGGACCGGCCCGAGCGAGCTGGCCGTCATCCACGTCTGGGGCACGGGGAAGCCCCTGCAGCCGTCGCCGGACATCCTCATCAACCCCAAGCTCGAGTGCCCCCCACGGCCGACCATCTCCAACATGCAGTGGATCTCGGGCACGCAGTACGTGTCGCCCCTGGACCTGGACCTCCTCGTCGGCGGACCGGACCGGCCGCCCAGCAAGCGCATGCTGGAGGCCGCCGCGGCGGAGCAGCGCGCCGCTAGGAGCGCCGGGGTCGCGGGGGCGGCCTCGGGGCCTCCAGCGGGCGGCCAGGAGACCTGGGGCGCGTACCTGACGCGGCAGCTCAACGAGCGCACCGAGAAGCTCAACATCATGGGCGACGGCATGGACAACCTGCAGCAGCAGAGCCAGGGCTGGGCGGACGACGCGAACAAGTTTATGAGCCGGCAGAAGCGCAACATCGTGATGGGGGGGCTGAAGAGCAAGTTCTTCTGAGGGGCGAGGCTGCTGGGGCGCTTGTGGTGTACCACGGGGTGACGAGACAGATTCACATTGGTCGGTTACTTTACGTGCGGTTCCTTTCCCATTGGTGCGGTTTCTACGACGTCTGGATGCGTATAGTCAAGTCGCGCCATGGCTAACAAGCCGGACCTCGGGGAAAGTTGACGTCTACTGGCTCTACTCGTCGTTGTGGGTCGACTGGCGTCGACATTGAGTTGAGTGATGAATCATGGACCGAGGAAACATGGAGGACACGTAAACAAAGCAGCGCCGTCCAGACTTACGAAAGGGGTATTTAAGGCGTCTGCTGACGCGGTCAAGCCTCTTGGTTCCTCGACCAGACAACAACCGGCAACCTTCTCCCTCGAGTACAAGACTTTCTCCCTCGATTACAAGACTTGCCCCCCCGATTACAAGACTTCCCCCCTCAATTACAAGACGAGACGCTGCAAGATGAAGACCTTCGGCCTCCTCACCCTCCTCGCCCTCCTCGTCTCCCTCGGCGCGCTCTGCACAGGCGCCCCCGCGGACGGCCTCGTTGCCGTCAAGCGCGGCAACTTCCCCGGCTTGGACGCGGTGCAGACGGCCAACGCGCGCGCCATCATCGACGAGAACGCCCGGCAGCAGTTCGGCTGGCATGGCTGCGTCGTGGCCATCACCGCGGCGCTCACCGAGGTGCGCACCCCTGCTAACCCCCCTACCACGCAGGGCACCGGCACGTTGGCTGACCCTGACACGCGCGCAGTCGAGCCTGCGCATCCTGGCCAACCACGCCGTCCCCGTGTCGCTCGCGCACCGGCACGACGGGCTGGGCGCGGACTACGACAGCGTGGGCCTCTTCCAGCAACGCGCCACGTGGTACACGGACATCGCGTGCGGCATGCGCGCGGCGTGCTCGACGGACCTGTTCTTCCGCGGCATGACGGCCGTGGGCGGGTGGCAGGCCATGGACGCGGCGGTGCTGTGCCAGGCAGTGCAGCGGTCGGAGCGGCCCGAGGCGTACCGGCGGTACGTCGAGTTGGCGACGGGCGTGTGTCGCGCTGCTGGGGTGTAGGACGGGGGGATCGCAGCGCCGGTGGAGGTCGGGGGGAGGATCACGGAGGCCGGTGGTCCCCGGGGGGGTGGTGCAGGCTGCCGGGATGGAGAGCCT
>JALHCA010000297.1:0-12369 GCA_024340505.1 Tolypocladium nubicola
CCCCCCCCCCAGCGACCCCATGCGAAGAACGTCCGTGTCGCTGCCGATGAAGCACGTTGTCCACGACCCCCACGAGAAGCCAGATCGCTACAAACTGAGTAGCCGGAGCCAAGGGCTGCTTTCCACCATGAAGGAGGCCTGGATTTCCCAGTCGCAGAAGACGCGGTGGATCAAGACCGCCGCCATCGCATTCACCGTGGTGCTGATGTTCTGGTGGCTGTCGCCCCGCGGAGTAGAAGTCCACAGGGAGGGTGAGTCGGCTCGCATCCGACGTCCCAAATGCACCATTCGAGCTAACGTGTGGCAGTCTCCCCCACCAGCGGCAACAAGGGTCAGGTCCCCTCGGACTCGTCGTACGGGACCGATCGATGCACGAGGTCGTACTCCAAGGACAAGCCCATTGTCCAGTATGTCCTCATGGTTGACGCCGGCAGCACGGGATCCCGTATCCACGTCTACAAGTTCAACAACTGCGGCCCCATTCCCGAATTGGAGAAGGAGGAGTTCAAGATGACCGAGAAGACGGTCGGCGGCTTGAGCAAGTACGGCGACGACCCGGTTGCCGCCGCCAAGACGCTTGACCCCTTGATGAAGGTCGCCATGGAGAATGTCCCCGACAAGTTGAAGCGCTGCAGCCCTGTGGCCGTCAAGGCTACTGCTGGACTGCGGCTGCTGGGCCCCGAGAAGTCGCAGGCTGTCCTCGACGAAGTCAGGCGTCACCTGGAGAACGACTACCCGTTCCCCGTCGTCTCCGCCGAGCAGAACGGCGTCGCGGTCATGGACGGCTCCGACGAGGGTGTTTATGCCTGGGTCACGACCAACTACCTGCTCGGCAAGATTGGTGGCCCCGACAAGAGCGAGACGGCCGCTGTCTTCGATCTCGGCGGCGGCTCTACTCAGATTGTCTTCGAGCCGACGTTTAAGGAGGCTTCGCACGGAGGCATGCCTGAGAAGCTGGCCGAGGGCGATCACAAGTACTCGCTTGACTTTGGCGGCCAAAAGTTCGAGCTGTACCAGCACTCTCACCTCGGCTACGGCCTGATGTCCGCTCGCAAGGCCATCCACAAGATGCTCGTGTCCGAGGTCGCCTCCAAAGAGGCTGACAGCGCCTGGATGAGCAAGCCTATTGTGCACCCTTGCATTGCCCCCGGCATGTCCACGGAGCGCAAGGTTGAGATCGACGGCCAGGAGCGAGCCTTCAACTTCACCGGCCCATCCCGAGCTGCTCCCGCCCAATGCCGAAACTTGGCTGAGAAGATCCTGGCCAAGGACAAAGACTGCAAGCTTGCCCCTTGCTCCTTCAACGGCGTCCACCAGCCTTCTTTGTCCAAGACGTTTGCCAAGGAGGAGGTGTACATCTTCTCCTACTTTTACGATCGCACCAAGCCCTTGGGCATGCCTGACTCGTTTACCATTCGAGAGATGCATGACCTCGCCCATTCGGTCTGCATGGGCAAGGACGGCTGGGACGTCTTCACCAGCATTCCCGAGGCCATCACTGAGCTCAACGACCGTCCTGAGCACTGCCTGGATCTGAACTTCATGATGGCTCTGCTCCACAGCGGGTACGAGATGCCCATTGACCGAGAGGTCAAGATTGCCAAGAAGATCAAGGGTAACGAATTGGGCTGGTGCCTTGGTGCCAGGTGAGTGCATATGCCCCTTTCGCGTCAATGTCTGCCTGGTTTGCTAACTCGACATCCAGTCTGCCTCTGCTGTCTCCCGGCTCTGGCTGGAACTGCAAGATTCAGCAGGTCTCTTAGAAGGAGCTGCGAGCCCTTTGACCTTCTTGAGAAGGTCGCTACCCTGTATATCTCATCATTCAAATCGGCCCATAAAAGGGCCGTACGACGTCTACGTTGTTCGAGGCATGTAAAGAAAGCGCTACGTGTACGTTTGGGGTGACGGGCTTCGCTGTCTGGATCATGTTGCCTGCATCACTGGTCCTGCATGGCTGCTCGGGGGCATGGTGCCCGAGAAACGTGTTTAAAGGGAGCGTATAGGTATTACATTAGACATAATAAAGTCGGCGGGCACCTACAGCGGCGCCGTTACCATTTCAAGCACGTCCTCAATGACCTCTTCGGGGCCGACGTCCTCGAGCATGGCCTCCACCGCCTCGAGCCTGCTGCCCCACTGCATGCTCCTCTCCTTTTCGGGGGCGGTGATTTCGATGCGGTGGAGGTAGACTTTCCTCGCTGCCAGCCCGACGAGAGCAGGTGTGACGTAGTCGAGCTTGTGTAACGGAGCGAGGCATCGCATGAGCTTGTCAAAGTGCTTTGTGGCCGCCGGCGTGATGCCTTTGGCAACAGCGCGATGCATGCGGAGGAAGGAGACGATATTCATCTGGTATCGTACAATTTCGACGTCGACCTGGACCTGCTGGCTCAACTGCGCAAGTTGGCTGATTTCCTAGGTGCCCATGTCAGTCAACCAGAACGGACGTGGTGTAGTCTCAGGCGCTTACCGTCTCCGAGATTAACGGAGCCCTGCATGTGACATCGCCCAAGTGTTTGCTCCTAACAACGCTGCCTGTTGACGCTGTCTCATCCGCCTCCCCGTTGTCCATCTCTTCGAGGTTGACGAATCCATCCTCGGGGTCATGCCAATGCGCAATCGAGAAGAAGTCGTTGAGGTGGGCCGTGACGTGCGCTTCGCCGCCGCCCTCCGCCCCGAGCACCGGCACGAAGACGAACTGCTTCGGCGCGGTCTGGACAGACGTCCGGGTGAAGATGCGCCGGGTGCGCAGCAGCTCGAGCGCCTGGATCTGGACGGCACGCGGCGCGCGGCCGAGGTTCTTGGCGAGGACGCAGTTGACGATCTGGGGCGACAGCGGAGCGGCCGCCCCCGGGGAGATGGAGCCGCGCGACTGGCGCTGTGGGCAGGACGCAAAGGAGGACTCGGGGCTGCTCACGAGGGGCTTCGGGGGGGCGAGCAGGGCGGACGCGAAGTCTTCGAGGGTGGTGTCGGGGGTGCAGTCGATGACGGCACACTTAAGGCCAAACGTCTTGCTCGCTACCTGTGTCGGACGAGTCAGAATGGGCGAGAGAGAGACGAGGGCGCATGACGGCGGAATACCAGTTGGAGCTCCCGGATGAGGTCGTCGACGGCATGAGCCGGCGTGCTCAGCAGGCCGTGTTCCCTGCTGACGAGGCACAACAAGATGGCCAATTCCAGGTCGCTCAGGTCGTGGACCTTGTCGAGCAGAGTGTCATCCACCATCGCGAAGCGCAAAGGGCTTCAGCAACGGGTCCATCAGGCCGGTTCCATCGCTGGTGGTTGCCGTACCGGGGTAGGCGGCTGGAGCTTGTGCCAGCGGAGGTGACGTTGGCTACTTCAAAGGCATTGGATAAAAAGCGTCACGTGCGGCTTCTGCTGTGGTGCATAACGGTCCCACCCAGTTATGCATGAAACTAGGACAGGCCCAGCTTAGCCTGCGACACGCCGACACTGAGAGCAGCCGGGGAGCTGCTAAGTCATCGGAGGCACTTCCATCACGGTCCACTGTCAACATCCTGCGACACCCTCCGCTTGAAGCCCCAGCCGCCTGTTGCACGCCTCGTGACACCTATTGACGACATCTCTGGAAGCGCAGGCAGCCATCGATACGAATACCGCGGACCTTCCTCACTGACGAGCTTGCGGTGCTTTGGCCCGACCTAGCCCTTCATCACGTCATTGACGAGAG
Source organism: Tolypocladium nubicola (assembly GCA_024340505.1). Lineage (NCBI taxonomy): Eukaryota > Fungi > Ascomycota > Sordariomycetes > Hypocreales > Ophiocordycipitaceae > Tolypocladium > Tolypocladium nubicola. The sequence continues at coordinate 3,689 of JALHCA010000297.1, forward strand.
CGGCGGCCGACGACAGCTCAAACATGTCTTCGCGGAAGAAGGTTCTCCTCAAGGTATGCAGGCCTTCTGTCGCTTTGAACCGCTCGGAAGCAGCGAGGCTGACAAGCACGCCGATAGGTCATTATCCTGGGGGACAGCGGTGTGGGCAAGACCAGCTTGATGAACCAATATGTACGGGCCGTCCTCGCTCCGATCCTCACCTCGACATCATGCGGGCATACTAATGACAGCCCCCCGATCCAGGTCAACAAGAAGTTCAGCGCAAGCTACAAGGCGACCATCGGCGCCGATTTCCTGACGCGAGAAGTCCTGGTCGACGACAGGCAAGTCACGATGCAGGTACGACGCCGCCCGAGAGCATGCGCGAGAGACGATGGGTGCGACGAGCGGTGCTAATGGGTTTCTAGCTCTGGGACACTGCCGGGCAGGAGCGGTTCCAGTCGCTGGGCGTGGCGTTCTACCGCGGTGCCGACTGCTGCGTCCTGGTGTACGATGTCAACAACGCGAAGAGCTTCGAGGCGCTCGACAGCTGGAGAGACGAGTTCCTGATCCAGGCTTCGCCCCGGGACCCTCCCAACTTCCCATTTGTGAGCACGGCTGTGGTGTGGGTTTCTTTACGCGCGGTGCACTGATGCAGTTGCAGGTTGTCCTGGGTAACAAGATCGATGTCGAGGAGAACAAGAGAGTGGTAAGACATGCAACCGCGGGTAGTTGGGCATCACCAAGACTGACGGACCAAAGATCTCCAACAAGAGGGCTATGACCTTCTGTCAGTCCAAGGGAGATATTCCGTACTTCGAGACGAGCGCCAAGGAGGCCATCAACATTGACCAGGCGTTCGAGGGTGCGTTTTAGCATTCGTACAAAAGCCTCGCGTTGTGCTAACAGCCTGTCCAGTTATTGCACGAAACGCCCTGGCCCAGGAAGAGTCGGAAGAATTTAGCGGAGACTTTGACGACCCCATCAACATCCACATCGACAACGACCGAGACGGGTGCGCCTGCTGATGGGCACGAGGAGGATGCGTCGTCCCGGTTGGGCCAGGCCGGCAGCAGCAGGGAATCGCTTCAGAGATAGTATACCCTTCACCGGACCAAATTTTTGTCACTGCATGGGTGTAGAGCTCCGAGAGTCGAGTCTTCTTTTTTGTTTTGGGTGTTTCTATGGCAGTTTTGATTCGAAGTTGCGTGCTTGCCGAGTCGTTGGGGGCAGGGGGGCAGAACGAGCAGAGGAGGCATATAATGGCATGCAATCATCGATTGGGAGTATTATCGTGGATAGAAGATGTGAGCAAGACCGAGGTATTTTCCGATCCTCCTCGTTTCGTGTTGCGATGGCGACCCTACCACGATGAATCGATGTGACTTTGCATCGGGATGTTAACGTAAGACTACGATGGTGCATTTACCACTTTGTTTTCGTGGCTGCAACTTCACGCGCGAGAACACTCCACCAGAGTCTCCACCGGAGACGGAATTAGCATCGACACCAAAGGCTGCCGTGCTATTGTGCGAATCAGACCACAATGCGCCGATGGCATCGCCTCCTCCCGCTGCTCCCGTGGTTGTAGGGTAGCGGAGACGCTCGGAGGCGCTGGCTTCGGCGAGAGGCCCACCCGGGACCGAGGCTGGACGGCTTACCCCAGAATCCCCCGCCTACCCTGACGCACGTATAAACACCGGCGAACCTCGGCTCCGCACCCAGCTCATCCGATAGTTTGGCAGTGGACGCGGCTTCATAAAACAGATCTCTGTCGCCTCGCTGGTTCATCTTCATCCTGTACCTTCCATCCCTGCTTTCTGTGCGACCAGCGGATTGATCTTTAAATCGTGTCGGCCCTGCAGCCATCGCTATTCGCCATGTCGGCCAAGATACCAGCCATCGTACGTCGAGCGATGAGCCCCCTCCGCACCACGGCGATGCTGACGGGTGATTGACAGGTCTCGAATCGCGTCAGCGATGAGGCAAAGAAGATGATTGACGTGGTGGCCAAATTTGTCCAGGAGGACTGCGTCCCGTGAGCTTCCGCCCCGCGAGCCTGCCCAGGAGAGGTGCAACTATGTACTGACATCCCCCCCCAGCGCCGACCCCGTCCTCGAGGCGCAGGTCGGCGAGGGCGACGCCCGGTGGGAGAACCACCCGCCCATCGTCGAGGAGCTCAAGGCCAAGGCGCGCAAGCTCGGGCTCTGGAACATGTTCCTGCCCAAGGGCCACTACGCCGAGTCGCCCGGGTGGACGAACCTCGAGTACGGCATCATGGCCGAGTGGCTGGGCCGCTCGCGCGTGGCGTCCGAGGCGTGCAACTGCGCGGCGCCCGACACGGGCAACATGGAGGTGCTGGCCAAGTACGGCAACGCGGCGCAGAAGGAGCAGTGGCTCAAGCCGCTCATGGACGGCAAGATCCGCTCGGCCTTTCTCATGACGGAGCCCGGCGTGGCGTCGTCGGACGCGACCAACATCGAGCTGGACATCCGGCGCGAGGGCGACGAGTACGTGCTCAACGGGCAGAAGTGGTGGTCGAGCGGCGCCGGCGACCCGCGCTGCGCCGTCTACATCGTCATGGGCAAGACGGACGCCGGCAACAAGGACCCGTACCGCCAGCAGTCGGTGGTGCTGGTGCCGGCGGGCACGCCGGGCATCACCATCAACAGGATGCTCAAGGTCTACGGCTACGACGACGCGCCGCACGGGCACGGCCACCTCACCTTCGCCGACGTGCGGGTGCCGGCGGCCAACATGGTGCTCGGCGAGGGCCGGGGCTTCGAGATCATCCAGGGCCGGCTGGGGCCGGGCCGCATCCACCATGCCATGCGCAGCATCGGCGCGGTACGTCTCCTCTTCCCCGGGACGCCCAGACCCAGGCTAACGAGCGGCAGTCCGAGGTCGCGCTCGACTGGATGCTGATGCGCGTCAACGACGAGAGCAAGAAGCCGTTTGGCAAGTTCCTGCGCGAGCACGGCGTGATCCTCGAGTGGATCGCCAAGTCGCGCATCGAGATCGACGCGGCGCGCCTCATCGTGCTGAACGCGGCCATCAAGATGGACGAGGAGGGCCCCAAGCGCGCGCTCAAGGAGATTGCGCAGGCCAAGGTGCTGGTGCCGCAGACGGCGCTGACCGTCATCGACCGCGCCATCCAGTCCTTTGGCGGCGCCGGCGTCTGCCAGGACACGCCGCTGGCCAACATGTGGGCGGGCATCCGCACGCTGCGCATGGCCGACGGGCCCGACGAGGTGCACCTGCAGCAGATGGGGCGCAACGAGAACAGGAGGGGCCACGGGGCGACGGAGCGCATCCGCCGGCAGCAGGCCCGGACGGCGGAGCTGATGGAGAGGCACGGGGCGCGGACGGCGCAGCCGGGGACGCGGATCCGCCATTCCAAGATGTAGCATTTTTTGTTGTTGTTGTTGTTGTCGTCGTCACTCGACTGTACGAGTACAAGGAAGAGACTGTTATACGTAAGCAAGCTGGCAATATGACCCAGGAGCATCAACAGCCAGGATGGCTTATGTCAAGTGCCGAGTATCGCGCGGCCGACCATGGATGCGACGTCGCCGGCGTCACGGACGTGCAGGGGCGTCCACATCCGGCAGTTGCAAGAGCGATGACTCAACAATTGCCATGACAATGTCTGGCCTGTGCGCGTGTTTACCCAGGACGTCCCATCGCCCCCCAGTCATCGTCGTCGAGGACAGGAGCTGCAGCGTGAATTCTGGAGCGGCACCACCGCACCGGCACCGAAACAGCCCCGGCACCCCTGCCTCATTCCACCCCACCCCTGCCGTTGCCCTGCCGACCAGCCGCCGCCGTACGCCGTCCAGCGAGCAGGGGCCCGGCTCGCTGCCTCACCACTCTTGGCCTCTGCCGTTTTTCTTCACGCAGGCCCTCCGACTACAAGTACGAGTACGCCAGCTGCCGGACGTCATCCCCCCCCTCAGCGCGCCAGCGACACCGCCGCCTTTGCACCCTGCGCCCGCACAACTCGCCGCACGCTCGAGAGCCCGTCCAGCACCCGCCGGCCAGCATGTCGAACCAGGTCCTCGGCGACAGGGACGTTAACGCCGCCATGGCGGAGCAGCAGCAGCAGCAGGAGGCGCCTGCCAAGGACGTCAAGAGCATGGAGTATCACCGCCAGGTCTTCCAGTCCAAGATGGCAGAGGAAAAGTGCGCGCCGTCCCCCTCCTGTCGGTCCGCGTCCCGGTTCTGACGAGGCGCCCGCAGGTCCCAGAAATACGTCTCGCCGTCCGACAACATCATGAGCCCCTGCACGGCCAAGATCAACGCCCTGCGCAACAAGCACGCCGCCAAGTCGGTCGCCCCCGTCTCCCCCCCCCGTGTTGGAGCGTCCGTCTCCCCGTGCTGGAGCCAGCGGCTAACGCACCATGCAGAGTCAAGCCCAAGTCGCTCTTCGCCCAAGCGAGCGCTAAGAAACTCACCGGCGAGAGCTCTCTGGGCGCGCGGGACGCCAAGCCCTGAGCTTGCGCGTCGTCCTGGTTGTGTTTCCGGCGGCCGCCGTTTCCGCGGCCGCCTTTTCGTTCGTTAGCCGGTGTGCTTGTTTGTACCTGGGCCCCCGCGGCGGCACGGGAAAGTAGGGACAGGAACCCTTGCGGGTGGATGTTTAGGGAATTTGGGCATCGGCGTTCCAGGGACATGGCACGGATTGTTGCGTTGCGCAAAGCGAGGCACTCGGGGCAGGCAAGGGTTGTAATGATATCATGCGACGACTGCGTGTACAAGAATGACACCGGGGCGGACAGCGTAGTCCTCGACTGGGGACGCAGACTTGATCAATTTACTTTGTATTCACGAAACAAACGCCCGAGCGTCGCCGTGGGCTAGGCTCGCCAGGCACTGACGATGTAGACGACGTCCTCGTCCGACACCATGTGGCTCAGCCCGACTCGCTGCGGTATATGCCTCGCGCTGGCGCCCCATACCAGCGCGTACTTGAACGTGTCCTTCATGTTGCGGTGGATTCTGTCGCACACGTCCTCGATGCTGCTGTTGCTCCGCACGATCAGCGCCTCGCCAAAGTCCGGGTCGATGCCCTTGCGCTTGGTGTAGATGCGGATCAGCTTGAGCTCCTTCCAGCACCGGTCCACCACGTCCTGGATCCCCAGGTCCAGCTCGCAGCTCATCACCACCGTCTGCGGCTCGCGCGCCAGGCTGTCGAGGAAGTCGAGCGACACGCTGTCGATCTTGTTGTACACGTACAGGCACTTGATGTACTTGCGGTGGTCCTTCATGATGACGTCGATGAAGTCGTCCACCGTCGCGTTCTCGTCCCGGATCAGCACCTCGCAGTTGAGGATCTTGTAGTCGCGCAGGATGTTGTACAGCATCTTCTCGTCCAGGTACTTGGGCGGCGACTGAAACGTAATCTTCATGCCGCCCGCCGTCTTCGCCTTGAGGTAGATGTTGCTGCTCTTGTTAGAACTCAGAGGCTGCATCAGGGGAGCGGGCGCACCTACGGCGGTTGGCGGTTTAGCCGGATCCCGACGGATTCCAGTTCAATCTCCAACAACGCCCGCTGCTCTGCCTTCTTCGTTGCGTCCAGGACCATCAGGATCAGGTCGCTCGTCTTGGCCGCCGAGATGACCTGGCGCCCTCGCCCCTTTCCCTCCGAGGCGCCTTCGATGATTCCGGGAAGATCGAGCAGTTGGATCTCGGCCCCGCCGTACTCGAGCACACCGGGGATGGCCGTCAGCGTGGTGAAGGAATACGACGCAACCTCGGATCTCGTCTTTGTGACCTTTGACAGAAACGTTGACTTTCCGACCGAGGGGAAGCCGACGAGGGAAATGCGCGCATCGCCGCTCTTGCTGACGTCGAATCCGGAACCACCGCCGCCGCCGGCGCCAGGCCCGGGTTCCAGGAGTTGAGCTCGAAGGCGAGCGAGTTTTCTGTAACTGTTAGCATGCGAGTGACTGTGACGGCCGCAAGCAGAAACGAGACAATTTCCCGGTGGGATGGTCAAAGTCTGGCAGATGCGCACCCTTTTAACAGCCCCAAGTGGTATTCTTGATATTGTCAGTACACAACATATGCCAGCGGAGATTGATGATTCAACTAGGAAGGTCTCAAAATTGAACGCATATCCAGGTCACAATACCGTGAGATATGTGGTGTCACAACATTGATGATATACGTTCAATTTTAGACCCACGCAGTATCGTACCTGTGGCCTTATTTTCTAGCAGAATGTTAGCATTGCGATTCCTTTCATAGATTGCTTCCAATATATCATGAGCTGGCTGGCAGAGTCCCCGACGGCGGACGCATATGCACCCAGCCGGCATGCGCCAGGAGTCCAAGGAGCCCAGTTCGCGTATAAAGAGAGTAATGATAATCCAAAAAAGGCTCGATAGGGCGGTGAAACCGTGGAAAGGCTTACTTTGAGTCCTCCTCATCTCATCCTCGATCCTGAGAACTCGTCAGCTTCTGCGCTCAATGTACCCTCGCCCGATGAGACCTACTCCTTGATCTTTTCTGTAATGTTAACCATATTGGACGATTTTGTTTATAGACGGCAGCACCGTCTCGGAATAAACAAATCGCTTTGGCAAAGTTGTCGACGCAAGTTGAAGCTTCAAGTCTGGCGAGTCGATATTCCAGGTGGGGGACTCGGGCAGAATGGCCGACGTGGGGCCTGTGGCGGGATGATTACTCACCGCCTGCCATTTGCGCGAACTCGCCATCGACCCCGGAAAGTTTTCCAGCTTACTAGTCTCGCATTCTGCTGGTCGCGCTGACGATTCTCACCAACCGACAACCCCCCTCGCAAGCTCAGCTTCGCTCGCCATACATATTGCTGAGCCTCAATCTTTGGCGGATAAACCATGGCCGATCACGAGGAGCAGATTGCTACGGCGCCGGTCGCCGAGCAGGATGGCGAGGAGATGGCCCTCGCGACAACAAACACCGAAGTCGTCGCGCCAGCAAAGAAGACCGTCAAGAAGATCATCCGCAAGAAGAAACGCCCGGCCAGAGTCCAAGCCGACCCCGATGCCGTCGGCTCAGAGCCCCCTCCACAGACCGGTACCATCTTCAACATCTGGTACAACAAGTGGTCTGGCGGCGACAGAGAAGCCAACCAGCAGACCCAGGCCAAGGGGCGCTGCAACATAGCAAGGGACAGCGGCTACACCAAAGCGGACAACGCGCCTGGTAGCTACTTTTGCCTGCGCTTCGCCAGAGGACTGTGTCCAAAGGGCCAGGACTGCGAGAATCTCCATCGCCTGCCTGGCATGTACGACATGTTCAGCCCCAACGTCGACTGCTTCGGCCGAGAGAAGTTTTCCGACTACAGAGACGACATGGGTGGCGTCGGCAGCTTCATGAGACAGAACAGGACCATCTACGTGGGGCGGATACATGTGACGGATGACATCGAAGAGATCGTGGCGCGCCACTTTGCGGAATGGGGGCAGATCGAGCGCAGTAAGTGACTCGCGCAGCGCCTGCTGACTTTAACACTAACATTGATAGCTCGCGTATTGAACTCTAGAGGTGTGGGCTTCATCACGTATACCAACGAAGCGAACGCGCAGTTCGCGAGAGAGGCCATGGCGCATCAGGCTCTGGACAACGACGAGACCTTGAATGTGAGATGGGCGACGGCCGACCCGAACCCCATGGCGCAGGCGCGAGAAGCGAGGAGAGTCGAGGAACAAGCTGCCGAGGCCATCCGAAGGGCGCTGCCCGCCGACTTTGTGGCCGAGATTGAGGGCAAAGATCCCGAGGCGAGGAAGCGGAGGAAGATTGAAAGCAGCTACGGCCTCGAGGGCTACGAGGCGCCTGACGAAGTGCACTTTGCTCGGGGCGCCCACGCCGTGAACCCCCTTGGGCGCGAGGGCTACGAGGTGGAACACCAACAACGGGCGATGATCGAAAACGGAGAGCCTTCGTCAGAGGGAGCAGCAGTGTCACGAACCGAGCAGCCGGCAGACCAACGGGCGGGCATCTTTTCGGGCAGCACTCTTGCAGCCTTGAGCAAGGCCAAGATCTCCGTGAACTCGAAGCCAAAAGCAGCCGCGGCGGCAGGACCGCTGGTGGCATACGACAGCGACAGCGACGGCGACGACGAGTAGGCGTTGGAACGGAAGGGATACATGGCGTACTGTACAATACAATAATGATACCATATGAGTTCCACGCTGGCTATACAATCTGTTCAGCTGTTGAAGATCCTCGAGTACAAAAGCTCGTGCCGCCCGATCCACAGGTCCATGACGGGCACGCTCTGGCCGGCCTCCTCAACCGGCGTGTCCCACTCCCTGTCGATGACGGCGTCGATCATGCGCTGGACCTGCTCGCCGGCCAGCAGCCGCTGCGCCTGGTACGGCCCGAAGACGCTCGCCCGTACCGCCGCCGATATCAGGGCCTTGACGTGGCTCAGCACGAAGACGTACGCCGTCTGCCGCAGCCCGAGCCCGACGACGGCACAGATGGCGCCGAACAGCGGCGCCAGGTGCGCCGACACGAGCGGCACGTCGTCCGCCGCGCCGTCCCTGAGCTGCGCGGCGAAGTCCTGCAGGACCCGCGCGCCGGCGCCGCCCGGGGCCAGCGCGGGGCGGAACGAGCGCTCCCAGATGCCCAGCAGGGCGCGGCCCTGGGCGACGCTCGCGCGGCGGCCGACGGCGCACACGACGGCCGCGTCGAGCTGGTCGTCGAGGCCCGGCAGC